>PVLC010010101.1:0-51665 GCA_004027655.1 Graphiurus murinus
GGGCGTGGTGGCGCACGCTTGTAATCCCAGCATTCGGGAGGCTGAGACCGGAGGATCCGGGTTCGCGGCCAGCCTCAGCTACCTAGTGAGGCACTCTGCAACTTAGTGAGACTTGGTTTCAAAATAAAGAATAAAAAATAGGGCTGGGGGTGTAGCTCGGAGGTAGAATGCCCCTGAGTTCAATCCCCAGTACCGCAAAAAAAATAAATAAATAAAAAAATAAAGAATAAAAAATATAGGGCTGGGAGTGTAGCTCAGAGGTAGAATGCCCTTGGGTTCAATCTGTAGTACCACAAAAATAAATACATACATACATACATACATACATACATAAGTAAGTAAATAAGTACATAAATACATACATACATAAATGTCTCTCTTTATTGTTTCTTATAAATCCCCCACTTCTTTTGCTGTTAAAAAGTTAATGCTATGTCCTTCATATTTGTGTGCAAATGCTACTTGTCTTTTTTAAAAAAAATATTTGCAGGCACTTATAAAATTGGATCATAAAGTGCAGATGTAGTTCAAATGAGGAAATTAATAAATCATGTAGTAGTAAGTTTGTCAGGAAAGATTCAGAGAGGAGATGAATTTGTCAAGTGACAGAAAGAACTGATTGCCTTTTAGGCAAATAGAATTCTTTGTGAAAGACACATGGAGGCATGACATTTTAAGTTACCTCCAAACAATAGCATGTACAATTTGGATAGGAAGGAATAGATCAAAAGAGACCTATTTAGGACAAAATCATAAAATCTTATTAGTTGAATGTAAGAGAAGGAAGAGTCAAGGACGACTTCTAGGTTTCTGGCTAGCTGAGGAGTATGCTGTCAATTGATTTGGAAGAAGTATAAGGAATAAAAGTGGATTTGTCAAAAGTCCTATTTTGGAAGTTTTGATTTTGAACTTTTAGGATAGAAGTAAGTATTGGGGAGTTAGGAGTAAAGTATTTTCTTTCTCTGCATGAGAATGTGGTCTGTTTATTTCGAGCTCTTGATTCCGGGTTTCTAAAACCTGATAAAAGTGTAATTTCAGTGGTGCTACCAGACAGCATTGTTTATGGTAAAAAATGACTCTTGGCAGGTTAGTGTACCTGGACTGGGAGGACTCTGTACACCTGGTGGGTGTGCATACTAGATGCTTAGCAAATACATGTTGAATTAATGCAAGATTGAATATGTATGGAACCATATATGCAGGCATACTTTATTTGTTTTAGAATTCTAGAACTAAAAAAAGCACTAAAAATGCTACGGTTATCTCCCCTCAGTTAGTCATTCCTTCTGTACCTTCTGGTCTTAGTATGTCCATTCTTCAGTGCTCTGAATAGGTCATATGTTTAAATTTTAATTTAAAGATTGCATGTCTCTTTAAGGAGCCCAGATTTCAGTTCATAAAAATATCTTTTTTTCTCTGTTGATAATAAACTTCATTTCTTCTTATCTTGTATAAGTCAATTTCTTTGCTGTTTAAAATGTGTTTTAATTAGTTGACTTTTATGTTTATGTATGAGTATAATATAAGACAAGGAAATTATAGCTCTTATAATAAGCAAAAGGGCAAATGACTATCTGAATTGTATGTGTTGTCTTACTTAACTAGCTTTATAACAGTAAGGAACTTATTCTGAGCATCTTCATCTGAAAAAAAATGGAAAGTGTCTCATTTGGTTGTTATGCAGATTAAATGAGCTAACACTTGTAATAAGCTTAGAACAGAACCTAGCACATAGCATTATATAAATGTTTAGTAAGTAAATAAAATATACCTATTACAGGTGCTTTATATATGCCTTATATTATCAGATACTTTATATAGTCTTATTTATGATAAATAAAATCATATGCAACTTTTACGTATATAAAAGTATAAAATGGTAAGTCAACACTTTTTTGTCTCCTAGAGCTGCTCATCATCCAGAGTTCCCAACAGTTCTGACAGCTTTAGAAATTGATAATGCAGTTGTTGCAAACAGCCTGATTGACATGAGGGGCATAGAGACTGTGCTGCTGATCAAAGTAAGAACACATGCTTGCAGTGTTTTATGCTATTTTTAAATTTTCAAAACGACATGGTTTTATAAATTTCTGGGTTTTTTTTCAACCATGGAGTGAGTGATATGTGTTAATTTGTGCATTTTCTGCCCTAGGGAACTTTTATAACTTTCAGCTATTTGTTGTATAATAATTACATAAGTGGATATTATTCTTTTGGTGCTATAGAATTTTTTGGTTCATTTTTTTCTTGATTAGCTGGCAAATTCATTTGCTCATATATATATTTTGCATTTATATGTTATATACATATACAGTTGTATAAAATCATCGCTTTTAAATGAAGTGCTTTACTTTATACTTTGAGTTCTTTTTTGTGTAACTTTGTGCTTTGTAAAATAAATCAAGCCAGGCCTGGTGGCACATGCTTGTAATCTCAGTACTTGGGAGCCTGAGACAGGATTGCAAGTTTGCAGTCAGTCTCAGCAGTTTAGCAAGGCCCTTCACAGCTTAGTGAGATCCTGCATCAAAATAAAAAAACAAAATAGGGCTGGTAGTATAGCTGAAAGATAGAATGCCCCTGGGTTCAATCACCAGTACCACAAAATTGAAGATAGATAGATGTGATAGGAAATCGATTAACTCTTCATCTACATATGTATTTTTAATGTACTTGTTAGCTTAAATCACCTCATTCTGTTTCATCTATTGATATAAATTTGCTGAGAAGGGACAAGGAGATTCAAAACAAATCTGTAATCAAGACAATATAAATAAATAAATGTTTTCTCATTAATAGAAAATAAAAAGTAAAGGTCTTGTTATTCTGAATGTGTATATATGGAAGTTCGTATTGTCATTATTTTTGAGTTTAGCTCTTGTGTTTTATAAGAATATTTGAAAGTAAATACTGAAGCCTTGCTGTAAAGTCTGTCCCTGAAGAGGTTTTCTAGGCCTTGATTAAATGTAATCCTCATTTTACTTCCTCCAGGGCTTAAGTATTTCCAGGATTTCCCTATGTAATTTTATATGCTGGTCTTTTGTTGAAATTTGCTATTTACTCATGTCTTTTCTAGGGTGTATAAGTCATTTAGGAAAAATAATATCTGTAGGAACTTGTCTAAAGTAAATATGTTTATGTGAAATGGTGCTTAAAATAATTTTTAATTTGAAGTGATAGCAGTATTAGAATTTAATAAGGTATCAGTTTGCCATGAAGCATTATTTACTAAGTGGTTTCAAAGGCTATAATTTTAATTCTTTGAATCTTGAAATTTGTTTGAAAATTCTTATATTTAATTTCATGGCATCATTTCATTTGAGAGTTTAAGAATATTTGAATTATCCTAAAATAATAAAGAAAGTAATATTTTGAAATTTTGTTCACTGCAAACACTTTAGCATTGGTTTAAAAATGTGTTTTTCCCTCCATTCTTCTAGAGTAATTCTGTGGCTCGCACAGTAATGCAATCCCAAAAGCCACCCAAAAATTGTAGAGAAGCTTTTACTGCTGATGGTGATCAAGTTTTTGCAGGACGTTATTATTCATCTGAAAACACAAGACCTAAGTTCCTAAGCAGAGATGTGGATTCTGAAATAAGGTTGGAGTCAAGTTTGGCCTTGCTGTATTACTACCACTGCTTCCTTTGGGGTTCACTTTTCTTTTATATCACTCAGTGGTTATTTCAGTGAAGGACTATGAGTAATTTATCCCACTGTTTGGTCTTAAAAGATCCTTTAGTTGGTGGATGTGGGGTTCTGAGTTGACAGTTATTTTCTATCATCACTTTGACAATAGTATCTTGGACTGAGAACACAGGATGTGTTTGTTACCTTTCCCAGTGAATCTGCACTTTGTTACCTATCTTCAAGAGCTAAAGCAGAATGTAACTACATCATTCTGCCCACTGTGTGTCGTGCTGACTTTTCTCAGTGAGCATCCATTGTGCTGGTTTAAATTCTGGCTTCTAGAAAGATCAGTTGACAACGATTAGAACACACATTAGGAAAATAGAGCTTCCATAGGGAACAAATTGAGAATTTAAAGAAGAAATTGATAACACATTTAATGAGATTCAAGAGGATGCACAAAGAATTTCAGTCCCATAAAAAAACATAATTTCTCACCTGAATTAATTCAGTTGGTAAATTAATGGATTGGACCTGAAATTATGTTTAGAAGACCTTATGTAAAACATAGGACTTCAGTAAAATAACTAAGAATTGAGTAAATGTCTCTAAATGACTTGAATATATAGGGAAAATGAGAATGTGTTGAAGTATATTTCTCATTTTCAGAGAATATTGGTCATTTTCATCTGAAATACAAAATAACTAATGGATATTTGAAGTTTAATAAAATTTATTAATTAGCAACAGAAGAAAGTTTAATAACCAGCAACTTGGTTATTGTAACATTTGGTTTTATTTTCCTAGTATGATTTCCAGTTATGAAAATATATATAGTATGTAAGCAAGCTTTCAGAATAATTACTAGTGCCATTCATAAAAAATATTATCTGTGCATTTTTTAATTGCCAAAATGCTGTAACATTTTATATGCTTTTCTGAAATGTTTTTCAAATTTTATACTTTCGTTTGATTCTTCAAAAACAAACATTTAGTTATTATATGTGTTCCAGGCACAATTGAAGCCCAAAATCGGGTGGAAACAGTATGCAAAAATTCTGTCTTGAAAGCTTGAATTAAGTAGGCGGAGGAGGATTGTGCTTGGACCCGGGGTCAAGTGGTTGGTTAGCAGTGCTATGGAGACAAAGCACAGTGTGGTGTCAGGAAGGAGTGCACTAATGGGAACGTATTCACCTACACAAACTACTCGGATACTTAGCTCAGGCTTATTGTATCTTTCGTTGGGTGATGAATGATCTTTCTCCATGTAATAACTAAGGAGGAACACTGTATAAATATGGGTAACAATTAGTCCTACCTCGAAAAAAAGAGAATTGTAAAATTTAGTAGTTTTGTGAATGAGTTTTATTGGTTGCTTAAATTTATTCTGAATGTTCAGAAAATTGAATTATAATGCTGTTGCCTTTGATCATTTTGTTTTTATTTTAGTTTTTCTCTTAAATTTCCAAATGTGATTGCTTGGTAAATTTTATTTTTAGCAAAATTACTATTTGTTAATAAAGTTATGAATTTTTAGTATGATGAAGTAAATGTTTCATATTAAAATGAGGAGTCAAATAAAAATTTTGGATCTGGCTCCATTTTTATCAAAGATGGCACAGCTTTCTCATTCCCCATTTTTTTCATCAATTTGTCCATTCAGCTAACATGTATTGAGCTTTTTAAAAATCTGAAAATTCTAGCAAGTTAGCAGTTATTTTATATACTGGTATATATTTTATGTAGTATTTTATTTACCAATAAAATGAGCAAAATACTGAAAATTTGAACTATAGTCTAGAAAATGTTTTTGGGTTTCAGAGGTGCCAAAATGTGGGAAATTACTTTTCTTAGTATAATACAGCCAACCCTCTTGACCAGGAAAAGGAGTCCAATTCAGTTATCTCTTCTTCTAGACTCACTGTTGTGTTCCTCTAGTTCTGTGGACATAAAACATTACATCCTGTACACATTGTAGTGTTCTCGTTTATTCCCTGACTTTCTTCCTTCTGAAGAATTGTATCTTAATTCTCTTTTCTACCTTCACCTATCACTATGCATGGCACATGGGAGTTATATTGTAAATGCTTGTTAGAGGGAAATGAGTAAAATTTCACTCCAGTTTCAAAGATTTTTTTTTTTTTTTTTTTTTTGGCGGTACTGGGGATTGAACTCAGGGGCATTCTACCTCTGAGCTATACCCCCAGCCCTAGTTTTTATTCTTTATTTTGAAACCGGGTCTCACTAAATTGAGGAGTGCCTCACTAGGTAGCTGAGGCTGGCCGCGAACCCGGATCCTCCGGTCTCAGCCTCCCGAATGCTGGGATTACAAGCACCACCACGCCCGGCTTCAAAGATATTTTTTGAAATATCTGTAATAAGATTTTTATATTATTAATAGTTTAGAAATTGGATTAATGGAAGAAGATTTTGTAAACAAGTTATTACAAAAAAGCTTTTCTTTGTAAACATCTCTTAAGTATGTGTAATATTGAGAAATAGGCTTAAAGTATTTTTTATCTTCTCTTTACCAAGTGACTTGGAGAATGAGGTTGAAAATAAGAAGGCCCAGTTGGTAACCCTTCAGCAACATTTGTCTGCCCTTGAAAAGGATGTTAAACGCAATGAAGATCTGCTTAAACGGTGCCAACTGCATTACAAAGAGTTAAAGGTAAGAAAAAAGAATCAGTTTGTTTTCTGAACTCAGTGCTTTGAAGTTCATTTTAAGATCCTGTTATTCACTTGAATCTTAGTTGTTCCAAAACATTTTAGCATCAAACCCCTTTACCTTCTTACGTGAGCTTTCATTTATGTGGATTATATCTACCAATATTTACTTTTCCAGTACTGGCCCATTATCATCATCATCATCATCATCATCATCATCATCATCATCATTATTATTATTATTATTGTATTTTTTTTTTTTTTGTGGCACTGGGGATTGAACTCAGGGGCATTCTACCTCTGAACTAGACCCCCAAGCCCTAATTTTTATTCTTTATTTTGAAACCGAGTCTCACTAAGTTGCGGAGTGCCTCACTAGGTAGCCGAGGCTGGCTGCGAACCTGGATCCTCCGGTCTCAGCCTCCCAAATGCTGGGATTACAAGTGTGGGCCACCCACGCCTGGCTTTTTTTTTTTTTTTTTGCGGTACTGGGGATTGAACTCAGGGGCATTCTACCTCCGAGCTACACCCCCAGCCCTATTTTTTATTCTTTATTTTGAAACCGGGTCTCACTAAGTTGCAGAGTGCCTCACTAGGTAGCTGAGGCTGGCCGTGAACCCGGATCCTCCGGTCTCAGCCTCCCGAATGCTGGGATTACAAGCGTGCGCCACCACACCCGGCTGCCTTTATATATTTTTGTAATCTCTAATGTCTGCTTTCATAAAATTCAACTGAGTTTTATCAGTTTTTACATTTGGTCTGTTGTGATATTACACATTATATAGTTATTAACTATCTGTACAACTTGTGAGAAAAGACTAGTAAGAATGATGAATAATGTCTTAACTGTTTTTATGACATATGAAGTTCCTGAAAGGGTCTATAACTCCCAGGGGTTACTTGGATCTTGATCTGATAAAGACTGAGTCTGAATGATCTCTAATTACTTGAGACTTGGGGTGTTTCAGAAAAATACTTTCTCTGTAGACTCAGCAGTATCATCATTTTAAATGGTAGGATGGATTATTTGCATATTCTTTGCATGAGAATGGATTAACAATAAGGGTCATTATAGCAGCATTTCTATATAGCTTCCTTTGGTTCATTTAATACTAATGTCCCCACCTCATTAATTGTGGAATCTTTCTGACTCAAAAAGCATAGTAAAGCCTTATGAGTGAGTATATCTTTTCCAAAGTTTTTGTTTTTTATTTACTTATTTCTGTGTTATTAAGCTCTAAATACTTTCTTTTTAGATGAAAATAAGAAAAAATATTTCTGAAATTCGGGAACTTGAGAATATAGAAGAACACCAGTCTGTAGATATTGCAACCTTGGTAAAATGTTTTTCCTCTGATTTAAATGTGATATTAAATGATAAAACCATTGTTTCAGTTAATGGCCCTCAAATAGCGGTTTTTTAATTCTTTTATTTAGAGCTACTTTTTATGATTATTGTCAGCATTCATAAATATGGTAGATACTACCTGGCCTTCAGAGATCTTAGTATTTTGTTTATATAGCTTATAAGCATAATTTATTTTATCTTCTACATGAAATAAAGCTTTATCAAAACTTAATTGTGGAAGCCAGGCATGGTGGTGGAAGCCAGGCGTGGTGGCACACGCTTGTAATCCCAGCATTCGGGAGGCTGAGACCGGAGGATCCGCGTTCGTGGCCAGCCTCAGCTACCTAGTGAGGCACTCCGCAACTTAGTGAGAACCTGTTTCAAAATAAAGAATAAAAAATAGGGCTGGGGGTGTAGCTCGGAGGTAGAATGCCCCTGAGTTCAATCCCCAGTACCGCAAAACAAAAACAAAAACAAAAAAACTTAATTGTGATTTCAAACAATGACCAATAAAACAGTGTTTCTACCCAGGTACTTGGTGTTAAATAGCGTTAGTCCAAGTGTCAGGGATGTCAGCACCATCTCTAGTCACTTATAGTTGATCTCTTTGCATTGTTTTCTAAGTTTATGGCTTATTTTAGCTCTCCACATATTTGTTATTCTATATTTTCTTCAGATATCTGTTTGTAACATTTAAATTAGCTTCCTCTGTAATGCAGTAAACACTGACGTAAATTCCTAGTCTTGTTAAAAATGAGTGTATTTATCAAGTGTCTGGCTGTCAGGCAGCATATTAAGTGCTGAGGAATAAACAGGTACCAAAACAGAAAAAAATCTCTGTGCTGATAAAGCTTTACTCTAGTGGGAATTGTCATGTTTTTTACTAGTAGAATTGTTTCCACTTTCCTACTTTTCATTCTTTTACTGATAGACTAAGTTTCATAAAGGCATCGATTGTCTTCATTTTTTATAACAACATCTTAACATTGTATGGCACAAGATTATTTATATATACTACTAAGAATATTTTGAAAAAGAAAATGAGTAGGTAAAATAAAAGGTATTTCTTTTAATTATGATCTCAAGCAGAATGTTGTTTAACTTGTCTGCTAAATTTTATCCCTTATTTTTTAACTTATTTTCTTTTTAATGTACTATTAAGGGTATGAAACTATTCTGGTGTTTTTTTGTCTTTGATCTGATTTATCTGTAGATGATAATTTCTCTTTTAGAATTGTTTACCTTCTTTTTCTATTTGATAACAAGTATGTTAACGATGTTCTTTAAATGTTACCAGGAAGATGAAGCTCAAGAAAATAAAATCAAAATGAAAATGGCTGAGAAAAATATGGAGCAACACAAAGAAAATATGGAACATCACAGAAGTCTGAAAATAGAAGCAGAAAACAAGTATGATGCAATTAAATTGAAAATTAATCAGTTGTCAGAATTAGCAGATCCACTTAAGGTACATATCACTGTTATTCTGTTTTGTGTATATCTTATATTTTAGTTTTATATTCAAAGTGTACTCATGAATATTCTCCTAAAAGAATTATTAATTAAATATAAATATAACCACATTAAATGGAATGTTAAGAATAGTAGAAATCTAATTTTCATTATCAGATGAACTGGTGAATAAACACTTCTGCTCTTGAGGAAAATAAACCACTGGGTTTCTCTTTCCCAAAGGATTATAGCTTTTGTTGCCTCTTTTTTTCCATATTTTTTTTTTCTAGAACCAAAAGATAGGGACATCTTGTACATCTATACTGTTTCTGTGTTGCCTGTTCTGTCATCCCACCTTTCCTTCAATAACTCTCAGATTAGTTATTATAAAAGTCAACGTGAAATAAAGTCCTACCAACTTCTGCTTATCAGCATATATTGATTATGTTCCAGTCTGAATTCAATTGACTTTATTTTTAGCATATGCTTTTTGAGACTAAATTTAGGGAAATAAAATTGTTTATTATTAAAACTACACAGTTGTTTAAATTTCTCATCTTGCTTAATAGTTTAATTAGGTAGCTTATTCTCATTATCATTTTCATGTATAAATAGCTCAGTTATTTTTAGAACCTGAAATTTCACTTACAAGACACAGAGAAGAGTTAACAGTGTATTTTTTAGAGAAGAGAGGTATGTTGATGATACCACTATGCTGATGATATCAGCAGTACCATGAGATTGGCAGATCCATGGCTACCATCATGACAGATGAGGTACCAGCCAATTCTGCTTTTCATTCCCTCATCTCATAAATATTTGTGAGTGTTTACTTGTTTACTTTGTGCCAGATACTGTGCTAGTTGTTGAAGATAAAATAGTTACAATTGTGATATAGGACATAGTCCTCTTTGAGTCAGAACATGTTTAGATATTTTTTCAAAATGTAAAAGAATTTGCAGTATATGAACTTTACTGTACTTGTCTTCATTGAAAAACTTAGAAAACAGTTTAGATCATAGTTTGCCAAACTTACTGGCTTATTTCCCACTTTTTTTAAAATTTATTTATTTATTTATTTATTTATTTTTTTCTTTCGGTACTGGGGGTTGAATTCAGGGGCATTCTACCTCCGAGCTATACCCCCAGCCCTATTTTTTAGTCTTTATTTTGAAACCAGGTCTCACTAAGTTGCGGAGTGCCTCACTAGGTAGCTGAGACTGGCCGCGAACCGGGATCCTCAGGTCTCAGCCTCCCGAATGCTGGGATTACAAGCGTGCGCCACCACGCCCGGCTCCCACTTTTTTTTTAATTGTTCACTTTAAAAAAAAAAAAAAATTACTCAGCACCCTTTGGAAGCTTACACCATTTTTACTTGGCCCCCAATTGCACCGAAGGCTACTGCTGCCTCCCTCCACGTCTCCTCGCTTCCATGGGACAGTATCACTGCCTTTGGGAATCTGTGGAGTTGGGAGAAGATGGAAGGAAGTTGGAGAAAAACTGCACAGAAGCAACTTTCTTTTCCCTGTGGTAATGCAGTTACATTCTGTCTAGCCAGGATTTCTACTTGCCTCTATCATCCAAGGTGGCTTGCCTTTTTTTTTTTTTTTTTTTTTGGTACTGGGGATTGAACTCAGGGGCTTCCTACCTCCGAGCTATACCCCCAGACCTATTTTTTTATTCTTTATTTTGAAACCAAGTCTCACTAAGTTGTGGAGTGCCTCACTAGATAGCTGGCCAGGAACCCGGATCCTCCGGTCTCAGCCTCCCAAAAGCTGGGATTACAAGCGTGCGCCACCACGCCAGGCTGCCTTTTTTTTATTTTTTAAGAACAAGAAGAATAAAAATGTGAAAGTGCCGGGTGTGGTGGCGCACGCTTGTAATCCCAGCATTCGGGAGGCTGAGACCGGAGGATCCGGGTTCATGGCCAGCATCAGCTACCTAGTGAGTCACTCCGCAACTTAGTGAGACTCGGTTTCAAAATAAAGAATAAATGAAAGTAAGCTGATAAATTACTTAAGAGTAACATGAAGTTTATATATTTAAAATAGGAAGCAGAAATCGTAAAGGTAATATTGAAAAAGATGAGAAAATACCTACTGTAGGTAATAAGAATTTAAAAGACAAAATTCTAGGAATAAAAAAATAAGATGAAATTAGTTTTTAAGGAATGAGATAAATATTAAAACTTCAAGAGTAGAAAAAGTAGAATTTAGGACTCAGGAATTAACAGTGAGATTACAATGAAAGTGAAATACAATTTAAAAATTGTTTAAAAAATTAAACTGGGTTACTTGAAATCAAAATGATGAAATGTGCCAAAAAAATACAGAAAAAAGAAAGATTAGCATCTCATTTATCTCAGGAAAAGTTTCTTAAATGCTGGAATTTTAATTTTTTTTATTTTATTTTTTGTGGTGCTGGGTATCAAACCAGAACTTCTTGCATGCTAAGCAGGTGCTCTACCACTAAGCTACACCCCCAGCTTGTATTCTGTTCTTTTAGGGACCTCTAGGCTAAAGCATTTCCTGGATTTGGAAGTCTATAAATAAATTCAAGAGCAGAAACTGTGGGCAGAAGGCAATAAGAATTCTTGGTCTTAGCTCTTTACCTTGGCTGCAAATCACTGAAAGGTAGGAGGTGGGTTCTGTAGTAAACCTGCATGTAATCAGCCAGGAGGCTTTGCTTTCTCCATGTCATGATGCAGTAGCTATCAGTAACAACAGGACCAAGAGGATTAGGTAGTAAAATAATTTAATTCCTTAGACTCTCCCGTCATCCCATCACGATATAATAGCAGTTTCCTGATACAATACTTTTGCCACTAGGACTTTTATTCATTTTGTTTTGGAGGGGTGGAATGGATGTGGAGTACTCTGCTTAAATAGGTAGTAATTGAAATCTTGGCCTAAGGAGTATTTTTTCACTTTGAACAGCTTATTTTGAGCTATACTTGCAAATTTAATGCTTTTCTTATTAATTAAATTTCTTGAACAGGGAATGAGACCCACATTGAGCCTGCAAAGATAGGTGGTCTGCAGTATTAAAAGGGCTTCTCAGTTTTTGATATTGGTAGAGTTATTTTCCCTTTTCTGAATATCTAAATACTCTCTTTCATGATATTGGTTTAGTTTGGGTTTATTTTGTTTCTTTCTGTCTTTACAGCTGATTATTGGAACTAAACATATATTTGACCAGTGCTAGACTCAAAAACCAAATGAACAAATTAACTAAAATTTGATTTGATGGTTCTTACATCATGAGCTTTTTTAAAAGTAATTTTATTGAGATAATTGATGTATAGTAAATATTCATATGTAAGTGTTCAGTTTGATAAGTTTTGATATCTGTAAATGTGTGAAACCATCTCCACAATCAGAAAAGGAACATAATGCTTCGTCCCCTTGTTTCCTTGTGTTCCTTTTCACATCTCTCCTCCCTACTTCCTGCACCTTGTCTTTAGGCAATCAACATTTTAGTTTCTATTACTGCAGTTGACACAGTTGTAGAATTGTATTAATTAGTTCCCTTTTATCCACAGTTTCACATTTTGTGATCTCAGTTGCCCATGGCCACCTGTAGTCTGAAAATGTTACTTGTGTTTACTCGAGAGAGACCACACTCATATAACTTACTATAGTATAAGTTATTTCTCTTTATTATTAGTTATTAATATTTTATGCCTAATTTATAATTTAATCTTCATCAATAGGTATAGTACTTCTAAAGTTCGGTATTATACAAAGGGTCTTTGATGTATTGCCATATATAAGAAGACATTGCCATATCTAGCACTTACATCACTTTTAATTTTTTAAGGCTTACATGGATCCCCTCCCCCCCAGCTACCTTTTTTATAAAAATAGAATTGAAAGTACCATAATATATGGAGCTACATGTAAGAATTTAAATATAATGTTGATTTAATTTTGGGAAACTCTTTACTTCTATTTAGACCCATTGTGACCATGAACTCTCCACACTTTATTGAGTTGTTAAATTTATACCTGGATTGGAAGGGTGTTTAAAATAATATTACTTTGCTATATTCAAACAGGATGAATTGAACCTTGCTGATTCTGAAGTGGATAATCAAAAACGAGGGAAGCGGCATTATGAAGAAAAACAAAAAGAACACTTGGATACCTTAAATAAAAAGAAGCGAGAATTGGACATGAAAGAAAAGGAGCTTGAGGTTTTTAGCCACCACTTTTTTCTTTCCAGTCTTAGTCATGATTATTAAAGTATATTTTATCTAATGTCATGCTTCGAAAAATAGAAGTATCTGCTTTTCTGTTTCATATAGAGTAACAAGTGTTTGGATGAATTAACACAAGAAGCTTAGGGACCCTCAAAGTGAGCGGACTTAATTAGGCAAGGCTCCAATAGTCCCATAGAGTGTCTTGAGTGGCTGGGAAAACAGCCCGCTCTCGCTTGCTCTTTCTTGGCTAACAAAGCTCCTTAGATACCTGGCTTGTCCAGCAGATATCCATTTGTGTCAGAAGAATGCACCCCTTCCTTTGAGTGGCTGGATTACGGGCTGGGCTAGGCTGAATTGTAGCCCCTGACAACCACCCTTGTTGACAGCTGAGCAGCAACCTTGTGTTTAGAGGATATATTGAAGCTCGTCTTGTCTAATTAGAAGACATGGATTCAACTTTGCTTTAATATATCTTTTATTCTTTTTTTTTTTGTACTTGGATTGAACCCAGGGCCATTCTACCTCTGACCTATATCCCTAGCCCCTTTTATCTTTTGTTTTTGAAACAGAGTCTTACTAGGTTGTTGAGAGTCTCACTACTTGCTGAGGCTATCCTTGAACCCCTGTAATCCTTATGACTCTGCCTTCATAGTACTGAGATTACAGACATGTGGAAAGCGATTTAAATTTTATAATCCATTCCTTATTTATTTAGGACTTAAAGAAGTTTGTGAATATAAAATACAATATGTAAAAGTGCTTTGCACTTTTTTATTGTTTACAAACAGGAAAGTCTATGTGTTTTCAATACCTCTGGTATTCAGAGGCCATACTAAAGCATACAGAAAGCTAAGTCACTCACTGCCTTGGTGCTAACTTTTTTTACTGCCAGTTTAAATTTGTTTTATTAGGAAGTTATGGAGAGCTTACACAGTAATATAATTTTCTCTTGAAGATTTATGATTACTCTAGGCTGTGTCCTTTATATAAAGCTTAGACAAATAGCATTGATATTAAATATAATTAAAATATATATCTTAAACATACATTCAGGATTTTATATTTTGGCACCTATGGTATAATCAGTGTCATGTCAAAGAAGAGTTGTAAAGATATTAAAGCTAGATGTAGTGGCATATGACTGTAATCCCAGCTACTCAGGAGACTGAAGTAGGAGGATTCCAAGTTTAAGCTCAGACTGGGCAAGCAACATAGTGAGACCCCCATTCTGAAAACAAAACAATAACAGGATACTAAACATGCATTTTCTAGGAGAAAATGTCACAAGCAAGACAAATCTGCCCAGAGCGGATAGAAGTAAAAAAATGTGCGTCAATTCTAGACAAAGAAATTAATCGATTAAGACAAAAAATACAGGCAGAACATGCTAGTCATGGAGATCGAGAAGAAATAATGAGGTAAGTCATCAGTAGCTTTTCTATTTAGTTACATTATCCATGCATATTGTCAAGACATAAAAAATGTTCATAAGTAAATCTTTAATTTGGGTGAAGTTATTACTGTGGCAGAAATTATAGTTGACCTAATCTTTTAAATATACTAGTAAAAATAGTAACTGTCTTTTATTAATTATTATGGAATGACTTTAATATAAATACCTTTTATATCTGTAAGATTCATCTAGACAGGAAAACTGGTAAAAATGAAAGTTCTGGGCTGGGGAGGTAGTTCAGTGGTAACAGTGCTTGCCTGGTATGCTCAAGGCCCTGGGTTTGATAACAAGTGCTGCATAAAGAAAAAATATATAGTAACAATAATAATTAAGTTCTAATGCAATTAAAGCATAAGTTCTAAAGAAAGAATATCTCAGTTTGAGTTGCACTTATACTACCTCTTACTTAGTTGTATGACTTTGGCAGTCATTTAATCTCCCTGAACCTTGATATCCTCATCTGCAAAATGGGTGTGATTATAGTACTTACCTTATGGGGATGTTACAGAGATTAAATGAGATAATCCTTAGTAAGTAGAATGTGTAGGAAAACTTACAGTAGTTATTATTACAGTCTTTGTGAAAAACATTTAGGCAATATATATCAAAATATTTGTTAATGTAATTGACCAAGTAATTTTACTGTTGAAACAATCCAAAAGGAGAAAAAGTTTGTGTTGAGATGTTTATTGCAGCATTATTTACAACATTGAAAAGTTAGAAATAGTGTGCAGCTGTTAGAGAATGGTTAAATTACAGTAGAAAATTACAGCTATTAGACTCTGAAGAACTTTTCATATAAAATAAGGCCAAGAAAACAAGAGTGATATCAATTTTATTTTCAAAAACAATGGAAAATAATGGGAAGAAATATCACAGTAGTAAGAGAAGGGTTTTATTAAATAAGTAATTCATTACATTTAAAATTCCTTCAATAATACTACAACTGATAAATCATAATTGAACATTTATGGGGTCTAATACATTTTGCTTCATAATTGAACATTTATGGGATCTAATACATTTTGCTACGTATATTGAGTGGAGCATGATTAAGTGAAGCTAAGCAGTATAAAAGGTCAGGCAGTATGAAGTTTCACTTCCTCTACTTTCATGATCCCCATCACTTTCTTTGCATTTATTCTCATTAAATATGCTTTCAGTGTTTTCTGAATACAGATGCAAGTTAATGTGGGTATATGCTACATTTCATCTTTGCAGATACACAAAGTAGCAAAATATTTAAGCTGTTTTACAGATTTTTTTTATGTTGTATTTTAGAAATCTTTCCATATCAATATATAGACCTTCCTCATTTTTTTAATTTTATAATTTCACAGTACTTAACGCTTTTTCATGGATAATTGAGTTTTAATCTCATCTTTTACTATTGAGAATGGTACAATACATTAAGTAACTGAACATACATTATTTTCTACAAGCTCAGGGTTATTTTTTTTAATAGAATGAACTTCATGTGGCTAGATTGCCCTCTCTAGGAATTATACTTACTTTGCTTTGTCATCATCAATGTACTAGAGCACCTGTTTCCCAGTAGCTTAAACAGTGTGTGATCATCTTAGGTTCTTTTTGCTGATGGATAGGTTTCCAAAAGAGAGTGTACTTCACTAAGGTTTTAATTTGCATTTCTCTTATTATTTAGTGAAGTTGAAAATTTTTTTATTTTTGTGTTTTAAGGAATTATACACACACAGACATATGTAGGTTTTTTTTTTTTTTTTGAAGGAGGGTGGTACTACGGATTACACTCAGGGGCATTCTGCCTCCAAGCTATACTCCAAGCCCTTTTTATTATTTTTACTTATTATTTACCTATATATTTTTGTGTGCTCGGTACTGTGGATTGAACCCAGGGGCATTCAACCTCCAACCTACAACCCCAGCTCTTTTTATTTTTATTTTGAAATAGGGTCTGGATAGGTTGATGAGAGACTCACTGGGATCTTCCTGTCTCAGCCTCCCAAATATCAGGATTACAGGTGTGTGCCACTATGCTGGCTCCTTTTTATTTATTTTGAAACAGGGTCTCACTGCGCTAATGTGTGCTGGCCTTCTTTCCTCAAGAAATATTTCTATTTATTTGTGAACTTTTCATGTACTTCTTTTCTGTGACTATATTTCTTGCCATTTTCTAACAGTTCTTCATGTATTAAAGAAGAGTTGTTCCTTGCATGAGATATGGATGACAAGTATTTTTCTTCAGTTATGTTTTTTAATAGTTTATGGGCATTTTTAATCTGCAGAAATTTTATTTTATTTTTTTAATAATTGTTGTATTGTAATCATACATCTTTGTTAGGCACAAGCTGATAAAGGCATATATGCACACACTTCTCATTTAACCCCTTCCCCAATTCCCACCCCACTCCCTTGCCCTCCCTCCTCAAGTTCAGTTTAGTGATTGACCTTGATATATTTGTGAAAGTACATCATGTGCATTAGAGTGTGCGCCCCCCCCCCCCCGGTCCATCCCCTTCAGTTAAGTCAACTTCTTTGCTTATCGAGGGTTTCTCCTTTTTCATCTGGAGACTCTCTTATGCTCCATCTTCTCCCTAGCATCCGCATATTAGGGAGAACATACGCTTTTTTACTCTTTGTGACTGACTAATCTTACTTAATGTTTTTCAGTTGCATCCATTTCCCTGCAAATAACATGATTTTGTTCTTCTTTATGACTGAGTAAAATTCCATTGTGTACATATCCCATAGTTTTGTAATCCATTCATCTGTCAGTGGACATCTTGGCTGTTTCCATAGTTTGGAAATTGTGAATTGTGCAGCTATAATAGGTACACATGTGTCAGTCTGATAGTTTGGTTTCCATTCTTTTGGGTAGATACCCAGAAGTGGTATTGCTGGATCATATGGTAGGTTCATTCCCATCCGTCTTGAGGATCCTCCATACTGTTTTCCAAAGTGGTTGCACTAATTTGCAATCCCACCAACAATATATTAGAGTTCCCACTTCTCTATACCCTCGCCAGCTTTTGTTGAAGAGGGCATAGGTCCAACACTTCATAGGCACAGGTAAAAACTTTCCCAACAAGACCCCAAAAGCACAAGCAACTCAAAGGAAGATCAATACATGGGATTGCATTAAACTGAAGAGCTTCTGTGCAGCAAAGGAAACTATCAAGAACCTCAACAGAGAGCCCACAGAGTAGGAGAAAATTTTTGCCAGCTACTCTTCTGATAGAAGTCTAGTATCTAGGATATACAGAGAACTCAAGAAACTCACAGCTAAGAAAACAAATAACCCGATCAAAAAATGGGCAAAGGATCTAAATAGACAAGAAATATAAATGGCCAATAAATGTATGAGGAAATGTTCTACAACATTAGCAATCAGAGAGATGCAAATCAAAACTACCTTGAGATTTCACCTAACTCCAATCAGAATGGCAATCATAAAAAACACGAACAACAACAAATGGAGAAATTTTATATTGTCAAATAGTTTTTTTGTGTATGTGTGTGTGTATACATATATGTACATATATATGTTGTGTTTGTACAGCTAATAGCTTGTGGTGTGTGTGTGTGTGTGTGTGTGTGTTTATATGGTACTAAAGATCAAACCCACGGGCATTGTACCTCTGAGCTACACCACTTACCCTGTTTTACTTTTTAGTTTGAAACAAGGTCTCTCTGAGTTAATGTGTGCTGGCCTTGAACCAGCAGTCCTGTAACTTGTCCAGAGTATCCAGTTCTGTGGGATTTTTCCTCCTTTGATATATACATTGTCCTTTTTTAATATGCACATTTAAGGCTTTTAGTTCTTGAATTCTTTCTTGTATCTTGCTTTTCTTGTTTTGTTTTGAGCTCTTCAGTTACATATAGTTCAGATATTTTTTTCTTCTACGATTATCATTTTGTCATATCATCTGGTGTTTTTTCTTCATTTTTTTTTCGTCTTTCTTGTTTCTGTTCTTTAATGTATTTTCTATATTTCTATTGTCCCTTTGCATCTTTACATTTTGTCTTCATCTCTGTGTTCATTTTTCATTTCTTTCTCAACCCAACCTGTTTTCTCCCATTGGGTTCTCAAGTTCTTGCTTTATCTTTTCCTACTATCTGCTTATCACCTGTATTTATCTATTCTTTTAGTTATTTTATTTCTGCTTTGAGATATTCCTGGTAGGGCTTATATCACGTTTTCTATTTATTTCATGGTATTCAATTATAGTTTTTGCCTACTTTTTGTAGCAATATTGTTCTAATATGCTTTCTTTGTTTGTCAAATCTTTTTCATCTCTTCTTTCCATAAATATCTTTGTATGGATGATGTGCTTGTGCCTTTTTCATCACTTATTTTTTAATTAGTTCCTAGACTGATTATTTGAAGGACAGGAAGGATAGATGTAGAAGTTGGGACAAAGTTGCCTTTTGTACTTAGGATCTTTTCTCTCTTGCTATAGTATCAGGCTATCAATATTGCTTTCTATAATGGTGCTTTGAGTAGCCATGATTTTTCTCTTTGATTTTTATCTTGTTTAGGATAGAAGGGTTCTAATGCTGATACTTGTTGACATCTGTCACTAAGGGAAACCTTTACACTTTTTTTTAGTGATCTTTTGTTAAAATGTTATAACAACATATGTATAACAAGACATATGTATAGATATATAACAAAATATTTTGTATTATATTTATTTTGTTATAATATTAATGCATACTAATTGTATACGTTAATGGGTTTGACCAATATTTCATACATGCACGTATAATGCTTTGAATTGTATCTGTCCTCTTTAATACCTTCCCTTTCTTTCCCTCCTTCTTTTTGGTCCCGTTCCCTGAAGGAAAACCTTTCTTCTAGTGTTACCTCTTCACTTTGAGATGAAGAAAAAGTCTATTTTTGCTAATATTCACTAAGATCTGCCACCCCTAAGTATGTGAGTACTTGCTCACATGCTCTTCTCTGCATTCTTGATGACTTGGACTTTGTTACCGCCCATTCAGTGTAGCATTTTCATTCTGTAGCACTAGTTCATTCTGGGAATATATTTTGACTGGAAGTCTGTGAAATGAGCTGTTGCTTTGCACTCGATACCCCCTGCCCTCCTTGTTCTTGCTAGTTAAATATAATTGAGATTTTACTCATTTTTGTTATGAATGACACTTAATATTTTGTTCATAAAATAGGCAGTACCAGGAAGCAAGAGAAACCTACCTGGATCTGGATAATAAAGTGAGAACTTTAAAAAGGTTTATTAAATTGCTAGAAGAAATAATGACTCATAGATACAAAACGTATCAACAGTTTAGAAGGTAAGTACCTTAAATATTATTACTACATATTTTACATATTTGTTTTTATGTAATCCTTAATATATAATAAAATTTAGTCAAAAGAGCTTTTCATAATTCAGTAGAAACCGTCAGTGCTTGCTTTGTCGTTTATGAAGAGTACATATCAGTATTGAAAAAATACAAGAGTGGTTGATGTGGCATGATTTAGAATTCTGTAATTTAATCAGAGAATTCTGATTTTGCAGGGGCCTTTATAGCAAGTTTCTCCATGTTTGCCACTCTGTTAGGTATCATTTACTGGTAGCTCCTAGATGGTCTTTCACTGCTTAAGTATGTCCTTCTGATGAGAACTCATTGATTCTGAAACAGCCTGCTTTGCCCTTGGGCGTTACATTCTAGAGTTTGGTGGAGTCCACTAAGGCAGCAGTTGATTTGCCACCATCTACTAGAATGGCATAGCTCCATGAATGCAGAATTCTGTTTTGTTTACTGCTGTATCCCCAGTGTCCATGAACTTAACCCAGAATACAGTAGGTACTTGGTTTGCATTGGTTGAATAAATGAATACCGGATTGGGAAATTGAATACTAATGTTGTACTCAGATGCACAGACACTTGGAGTGATTAACCGCAGCTAACAGCACAAGTGACAGAGGCAAACCAGAGAACAGTGTATAAGGACAGATGGCGCTTAATAGGCTGGGGTCAAGGCAGCCCAGTCCTTCCACTTGCCTTTTTTCCCCATTGGCATTTCCCTAGTGAGTGGTCCTCCCTCATGCTGTTTAACTGTCTTTATACTCACAATTGCCTAGTCTTAAGACCGTAAAAATATACATCGCTGTAGTACATATGGGAAAATATAGACAAAGCTATAAAGAGATACATGTTTGGCCATATTCCTTAATTAAACTGTAGGTTAGTTTTAAAGTACATGTTTCAGTTTTTTAAAACACATTTTTATTTTTCCTTGCCCCATAGTAGCTGTACAGATTTATGGGGTACAGCATGACATTTCAGTATATGTATACAATGTGTGTTTATCAGATCAGGGTAATTGGCATATCTATCACCCCAAACGTTTACCATTTTTCTGGGTTGGGAACATTCGAAATTGTGTTTTCAGTTTCATAGGCATATTACTTGAATAAAATGCATTTCATCTCTGTCCTTTTGAGGCTTCTTTTAAACGTTATTAGATGAGATTAATGCAGCCTTTAATTAGGGGTTCATTTTATCCTGCCTCTGGGGTGGTACTCTTCTGAGAATGCTACCGATACCTTGTGAATTATGAGGCTTTCACCTTAGCCCATGAGAACATGAACTCCTGACTGTGGGAGCTTGCTGGGTGCTTCTGCTTCTTTCCAGTGTTTTTTCCTCCGAGCTCAGTAGTGTCTTCACCCTCAGGCGCTACAGTAGTCAGGCTGAAGCTGAACCCTGGTAGGTCTCTGGAATTTTCCCTTTGTGCTGTTCTCTACTGTCTAGTTTCAGCTTTGTCTCCTCAAACAAGAAGGCTTCACCTCCATGTCATCTGCTCTTATTCTTGATGAGTAGTCATTTGGGATCTTCATGAGACTCAATTCATTGTTCTCCATTGATCTCTTGCAGAGATCACCTTATTGGAGCTGTCTGTGCTGATAGCCAGTACTGAGAATTGTTGTTTAATATTTTTTCCCTAGGTTTTTAGTTTTAGATAGAAGAGTAAACCCAGTCTCTATCACTACATACATACATCTTTTCCAGATGGAGTAGAATTGGTTTTTATATCATTATCTGGAAACTGACATTTAAAATGTTGTTTGTAAAAGTATTGCTCTTCTGGTTTGTCCCCTTGAGAAGATACCTGAGTGCTGATGTGTTTTACATTACTTACCCAATCTTAGGAAGAGATTAAAAAGGACCAAGTTTTTTAAATTGTTTACCTCTTTACTCTGGAGAACCTTGCCCTTTCACGATAGTAGTCGCTGTTATACATCCAGTGAATGGAAGCATTTGAAGAGTACAAATCAGTATTGAAAGAAGAAAAAAGTGAACCAGGAATTCTGAAAACCTGCCAGCAGTAGTTGATATGGCAGGAAGAAAAAAACTTGGGCTATCAGTATTTTCTAGTGCAGGAAGGTAATGCAGTTTAGGGAGAAAAATAGAAGGCTAAATAGTAAAATCATAATTATTCTGAAGAAATGAGCCTTTGACTCATTTATGAGTAAAGATATTAAAAAAAAAAAAAAGCTGGCACTTATCATCCAGACCTTATTTTGTTTTCCAAATACCATTTCCTACTAAAGAGAACCAAGATTCCATGGAGAATGGCTGATTCTCTGTGCAGAGAAGATAAAAAAAGAGCCTCGTGTTCTGTCAGATGGAAGTGCTTTTAAAAAAAATGGGGGGCAGGAAGTGATGATAAGAGGACGTAGGAGACATATGAGGTGTTTCTCATGGGCAATATCTGGGACAATTTGAAAATTGCAATAAATAAGGTCAATGATGGATGGTATGGGTAAAATAAGAATGAAGCCAGTGAATAAAATATTTCTAACTCCATCCTAGTAAATAGAAAGAGATAAATTAATGAAGAATTGAGGAAGAAGGAAAAGTTCTTCCATATAGTACAGTTTCATTTAATATGTAAAGAATGAATGATAGAAGCTGGGCATGGTGGGACTGCCTATAAACCCACAACATGGGAGGCTGAGACTGGAGGATCACAGGGTCAAGGCTAGCCTTCTTAACCCTATTTGAAAATAAAAGCTAACCTCCTCAGACCCTATTTCAAAATAAAAAATAAAACAGGGCTGTGGATGTAGCTCAGAGGTAAAACACTCCTGGATTCAATCCCCAGTACCGCAAAAAAAAAAAATTAAAAACAGGAGGAATGATGGAGTTTGCATTGTGTTAAGAAATGTAAAGGCATTGTAAGTGCATAGTGATTAAGAGATGATTGCCCTTACCTTTTTGCAATTATGAAGTTGGGAGGAAACAGGCAATTGAGTAGGCATGTTTTCCATTTATATTAACACCTCTGGAGTTTATTCCTTCTAAGGACAAGATTTGGCAAATGATTGATACGTTTGTATGGACTGACTGGCATAATGGGCCGTATTAAATGTGGGGTGACATTGTTCTTCCTTTCATGGATGTTTGTTATAACACTGAATAAACTGACTAAAATGTGGGAACACAAATGAATATTTTAAAAAATGGAGAAAGAAATCACCTTAAACCCACTTATTAAATGGAGAACCACTGTCAACACTTTGGCCTGTTTCTCTTTGCTTAGATCATTCTAAACATAGAGCTGTTGAGCATAAACATCTTTAGCCTCTTTTTAATATGCCAGATTTCTTTATTTCAAGGTGTTTGACATTACGATGCAAATTGTACTTTGACAACTTATTATCTCAGCGAGCCTATTGTGGAAAAATGAATTTTGACCACAAGAATGAAACTCTTACTATATCAGTAAGTATCAACTTTTTGTTTCTTAATTCTTAGGAAAGTTAGCTGCTTCTTTTCTTTTGATGAAACATTGACAAGCTTAACTTACTGTCTTTAGAAAACAGAAGAATTATTTTCTAAGTTAAGGATAGTCTTTACTAATGTGTTGGAAATGATATTTTATTGAATAAAGCTGCTAGCTTACAATTCTTGTTTTTCAGAAAACTGCATTAGTAGAATGATAGTCATTTTATTTTCAGTGGCAAGACTTTATCTTGTCTTTTCACTCCATCGGTTCCTTTTTAAAAATTTACACAGCATTTGAAATTGTATGGAACATTATGGAAAATCCATAGTCTAGTTGCATTGTGAAATTGATTGGGGCAGAATTGTTCAGCCCCACATAAATGTCTTTGCTCTGTTTACTTCTGAAGTTATCTCTAGCTCTGGCCTTTTTTGAATAAGTAAAGCTACCACTTTTGAATAAGTGAGACTTTCGAGGTCTTGCCGTTATAAACTCATTCATAGTCATATACATTCAAAGGGGGTTATGGGGGCCCGGCATTAAAAATTGTGTAATCAGCCAGATGTGGTGTCACACACGTAATCCTAGTAATTAGGAGGCTGAGACAGGAGGATTAAAGATTTGAGGCCAGCCTCACTAACTTAGTGAGACCTTGAGCAACTTAGGGAGACTTTGTTTCAAAATTAGAAATTAAAAGAGCTGGAGTGTAGCTTGGAGGTAGAATGCCCCTGGATTCAATTCCCAGCACGCGCGCGCGTGCACACACACACACACACACACACACACACACACACACACACCGCCCCCCAAATTGTGTAGTCAGGTCAGGAACAACCACCCACTTTGAGTAATCTGAGGGAAATTTTTCAAATAATTGCTACTCTTAGTATTATAAATTTTATCCTTCCATTTTAGTATTTATAAACAATATTAGATATTTAGAACATCTTTGTTGTTTGCAACCTCTGCATTCTAACCAAATTAGGAAGTTAATTTTACCCTCTTTTTGTTTAAATTTCCACTGGTAAATCATAGCTTCTCACCCACCATTTATTTTTAAGAGACCCAGTCATTAAAGATCCAGATGTGAAAGTACTGGGAGGAATTGTGGGTAGAGAGGTAGTATGCCATCATAGCCCATTGTTTTCTCTGCAGACTAGAAGAAAGCTAGGGAAACTACAAAACTTGTATTTATGAAGGCATTCGAGGGCTGTGGCAGGGGTTGTGAGATGGGGTTTTAAGGACTAGCAGAGCCTATCTAAAGTAAGCAGGTAGTTACTTGGATAGTTTCCTTCCTGGAGGTATTTACTGGGTTTTTTGTTTGTTTGTTTTGTTTTGGTACTGGGGATTGAACTTTGCCCCATTTTTTATTCTTTATTTTGAAACAGGGTCTCACTAAGTTGCAGAGTGCCTCACTAGGTAGCTGAGGCTGTCCGTGAACCCAGATCCTCCAGTCTCAGCCTCCCAAATGCTGGGATTACAAGCGTGCGCCACCACGCCCGGCTCCTGGAGGTATTTATTGACTCAGGAATTTTGGCGGTTATAGAGGGCTGCTGAGGCAGAGCAGAAACTTGAGAAATGGTAGGCGTGTGAATTTTATTTCAGTTAGTCAATTCCTGAGTGGCGGGGTTGTGCATAGCTGGCTCGAGAACCAGGGATGAATGAAAGGCGAACTAAGACTTACTAAAGTTGCAACTCAATTCCAACGCAGCTCTCCCAAACCGTCAGTCATGTCACCCTTACCATATCTGCAACCTAGTAGAAGAATAAGTAGTCCCCCTTTGGAAGTTTTATATCTGAAGCCTCCAGTTTGTTTTATACAAAATATTAAGCATAAGGTAAAAAAGACCAAGTGCTTACTATTCCCTTTGATTAGGAATAAGGCAAGCATGTATGTTAGCCTTTGTTTTTGTTTTGTTTTGTTTTGCCACTGGGGATTGAATCCAGGGGCATTCTACTTCCAAGCTACATCCCAGCCCTTTTTATTTTTTATTTTGAAGTAGGGTTTCTAAGTTGTCAAGAGTTTCACTAAGTTACTGAAGCTGGCTTCCAATGTGAGATTCTCCTGTCTCAGCCTCCCAAGTACTGGGATTACAGGCATTTGCCACTGCACCCAGCTGTGTTTGCCATATCTATTCAGTACTGTACTTTTGGCTTGCTTTCAGTTTTGCTAATTTAATCTTTTGTTGTGTTTGGTTGGCTTTTAAATCATTCGATGAGTTAATTTCAGATGTTACAAATTTTAGTTTTAAAATATCCATTGATAGCCAGGCGTGTAATCCCAGCATTTGGGAGGCTGAGACCGGAGGATCCGGGTTCGTGGCCAACCTCAGCTACCTAGTGAGGCCCTCCACAACTTAGTGAGACCCTGTTTCAAAATAAAGAATAAAAAAAATAGGGCTAGGGGTATAGCTCGGAGGTAGAATGCCCCTGAGTTCAATCCCCAGTACTGCAAAAAAAAAAAAAAAAAAGAAAAAGTAAAATATCCATTGATTCTTCTTATAGATTCCATTTTCTATGTTGAAACTACATCTTTTAACCATTTTGTTTATGGTTAATCTTATTTTTTCACACATTAGTCATTATGGTTAAAATATCAATCTGCTATCTCCTGTAACTACCATTTGTGAACCCGGTTCTATTTTCTGCTTTTTCTTTGAATTTTCAACCACATTTCCGTGCTTGTTTATCCAGGTATAAAGAAAATACACCACTGCACACATTTAAAATACACAATTTGATCAATTTTTAGCAAATATCTACATCTATGAAACAATTCAAGATAAAGAATATATTTATCATTTTCAAAGTTCCCTTATACTATGCTGTATCTGAACCCTGTTCACAAGCTATCTGAATGTCCTTACTCCAGTATCCCACTGTCTCTTTTACTGTAGCTGTGTAGAATGTCTTTAAGTCAGCTCATATAATAAGTCTCCCAATTTTGTACTTCCTTTTCAAAGTAATTTTGGCTACTTTAGATCACTGCATTTTGACATATATTTTAGAACTGACTAGTCAATTTCTATAATGATAACCTGAAATTTCTCTGTTATAAAATTAAGCAGTACATTTCTAAATCATGAATCAATTTTTAATTGAACAACAATAAAAACACATCAAAACTTCTAAGAGGCAGCTGCAGGATTTCTCAGAAGGAAATTTGTAGCTCTAAATATATAGTAGTAGGAAAATTAGGCCAATGATAAGCTCAAGTAGAAAGGATATAATGAAGATAGAAGAACAGAAGTTATAGAATAGAAAGCAAATGTACACAATAGGGAAAACAGAAGGCCCGAGGTAGACCAGGTATATATGGCAAAGACTTTACTGCATGCCTGTGGGGAAGGGCAGCAATCTCATGAATGGTGTTGGGTTCAATTTACTGGGCCTCCTTTTGGTACACCTTGACCCTTTTGATTATAGACCTACCTGTAGAATGTAAAACAATAAAGCTTTTAAAAGAATCTTTTTCTCCACATCCTCATCAGCCTTTGTTAATCTTTATCTTTTTGAAAATAGCTATTCAAATTGGAATGAGATGGTATCTCACTGTGGTTTTGATTTGTCTCTTCCTGTGGACCACTTTTTCATGTTTCTTGGCCATTCTTTTGAGAAATCATTTTCCTATTTTTTAATTGAATTACTTGATTTTTGTTGAGATTTTTGAGTTTGCTTTATATTCTGGATATTTTTTGTTGGATAAGTAGCTTACAAATATTTTATCCCATTATACAGGTTGTCTCTTCATTCATTTGTTTCATGTTTGCTTTTGTTGTCTATGCTTTTGGGTCCCCCCCCACCAAAAAAAAATTATTGCCTGTACTGATACCTTAAATTGTTTTTCATATGTTTTCAAATGTACTTTTGGTGGAAATGAAAATTAGTACAGTCACTATGCAGAACAAAATGGTTTTCTAAAAAGCTAGAAACAGAACTACTGTATAATCCAACAATCCCACTTCTGGGTATATATCCAAAGGAAGTGAAATCAGTCTATCAAAAGCTGGACTGATGAGTTTATTGGAGCACTACTCACAGTAGTGAAGACATAGAGTCAACCTAGGGTGCCCAGCAATAGATGAATAAAGAAAATGGGGTGTGTGTATATGTGTGTATGTATTTGTAATGAATTTACTCAGCCATAAAAAGAATGAAATCCTGTAATTTGCAACAAAATAGATGAAACTGGAGAATGTTATGTTAAGTGAAATGAAGCAGGCACAGAAAGACAAATACCACATGTTCTCTTTCAATATGTAAAAGCTCACAAATTGATCTGAATATAGAATAGTGATTTATTGGAGGTTGGGAAGGAGAGGGGAGTGCAGGGATAGAAGAAGGTTGGAAGTAATAAGCTCTAGTGTGCCAAAGCACATGGGGGGATTGTTGTTCACAACCTATTATATAAAGATCTGGAAGAGAGGAACTCAGAGGCTTCAAATAGTAGAAATGATCTGGACTTGGAAATGCCAGTTACCCTTAACTTGATCAGTACATGCTATATACAGGTGTTGAAATACCACACCACACTCCACAATTATGTATAATCATTACATGTTAATCAAATATACATAAAGAGTGTCTTCATGTTCTTTTGTGAAGGTTTATAAAATGGGACACAATACAATAGCCAAGGTAATTTATTAAAAATAATTTTTCTTCATCAAAAAAGTGACATGAAAGCTAGGCATAGTGGCGCACGCTTGTAATCCCAGTACTTGGGAGGCTGAGACAGAGAATTGCAGGTTTAAGGCTATCCTCAACTACTTAGACTGTTTCAAAAATTTAAAAAGGCCAAGGATGTATCTTAGAAGTAGGTAGACTGCTCCTGGGTTCAATTCCCAGTTTAAAAAAAAAAAAAAAGTTAGAATGAGCATGAGGTACTAGTATAGGCACCCCAGCTGGCCGTGTGGAGCATTTACACTCTCTCTCTCCAGCCCCTTCCCACTATAACCCAGTGTGCTCCACCGCACCTTCTCCAAGTCCTTGTGCAAACCCGTGTGCATCTGTCTTCGGACGCCAGCTCCTGCTTTGACTCACTGTGGTGGATCCCAGCTGCTCCTGCACCTGTGCCCGCTCCTGCAGATGCACACGGTGCAGATGTACCTCCTGCAAGAACAGCTGCTGCTCCTGCTGCCCTGGCCTGTGCCGATGTCCCAGGCCGCCTCTGCAAAGGGGCCTGCCACACCTGATGTGGGAAGCCCTGCTCCCACCCGTAAACAGAATGATATCAACAGGCCTGGGTTTGTTGGTTTTTTGTTTTTTGTTTTTTTTTTCACAACCCTGACCCATTTCCTACATTACTTTTTGTATAAACTATGTTACTAACAGTAAGTTATTGACTTGGAAAGAAAAATAGCATTAAAAGAGTGATAATAGAAGCCATAGACCAGGAAAGGATATTTGCAATGCATATGTACATCAGGGGACTCAAATCTAGAATTTTTAAATAATTATAAGTATTTACAAAAAGCCTGACAGTACATTTATAAATGATCAAAAGACTTGAATAGGAACCTTATACATTAAGGTATCCAAAGATTAAATAAGCACATAGAACACTGCTTAGAACTCTTTGTGATCAGAGAAATACAAATTTATACCTCATTAGGTTGACTGAAAGAACAACACTGGAAATCTTGTGTAGGTAAGGATGTGAAATTAGAACTCTTGATATTTTGCTGCTGGGAGTATAATTTCATATAATTAATTTGAAAACCTGTCTCTCAGTGTCTGTTAAAGCAGTTCCACTCCCCACAATTGTATGTTTATATTCTCTCAAAATGACAG
Organism: Graphiurus murinus; assembly: GCA_004027655.1. Taxonomy (NCBI): domain Eukaryota; kingdom Metazoa; phylum Chordata; class Mammalia; order Rodentia; family Gliridae; genus Graphiurus; species Graphiurus murinus. The sequence continues at coordinate 29,272 of PVLC010010101.1, forward strand.
TATAAATTTAATTTAAAAATTTTTCAAACTTAGAATGCTAAAAAACGCTAGTTTTAGAACAGCATTTTTTTCAAGTAGTGAATTGGAAAATCTTGACCTCTGTGTATCTGCTGTTGATATAAAACTGGTTGGTGGTTTTGACCTTGTTGCATATGAGTATCTGGAATTCTGTCAGAATGAAATAGAATCCTTCCTAATGGATTTCATATTATCATCTCAGGAAGTGTGAGGCTGTTTATTCATTCCATTAATTGCTTTTTTATTCTTGCCATAGAATTATTCAGTAAGAGGAATTTTTAAAATATATTTCAGTCCATTTCTGCTGTTATTTTTTTGGCCAGTGTAAGCCTCTTCAAGTTGGTCCTGTGTACTTCTGACATTCAGTAATTACTTTAAAACCACAGAACCACTAGATGTCACTGTAATTCAAGTAACAAGTTTATCTCAGCACTTTCAAATATTAAAGTTGATAACAGTTTGAGGACCAAATTATTTATTTTGATAAACAATATTTAGTTAACATTGGCATTTTATAACCTTTTGAAATTTTGTTATTTTACACTCAGTTATAGTGAGAAAAAGTTTTCCCATTTGATTCTCTTGAAGTAAAATAGAAAACACCATTTTTTCTTTTACTATAAAATATTTTGACTGGAATAAATACTTTCATACCATTAAAGATATTATTTTCATCTCCCTCCCTTTTTTTTTTTTTTTTTTAACTAACCTCATTCCAAGTCAGACATGGTGGTGTATACATATAATCCCAGTACTTAAGAGGCAGAGACAGGAGGATTACAGGTTCAAGACCAGCCTAAGCAGTACAGCAAGACTCTTAGCAACCTACCTAGACCCTGTTTCAAAATAATAAATAAAAGGGCTGGGGGTGTAGCTCAGAGGTATGGATGTCCCTGGATTCACACACACAGTTCTGATGCTAAAAACCCATGCTTTCTTTACCTGTGTTGTGCAAGAGCTGACTTTTTTCTTGTGACCTCATTCTCTTCAAGGTTCAGCCTGGAGAGGGAAATAAAGCTGCCTTCAACGACATGCGAGCCCTGTCTGGTGGCGAGCGCTCTTTCTCCACGGTGTGCTTCATTCTTTCCCTGTGGTCCATTGCTGAATCGCCTTTCAGATGCCTCGACGAGTTCGATGTCTACATGGTACTATTAAATTTTAAATTCTGTAATTTTTGTTTGTTTGAAATGTATATTTGAAAAGGAAGCAATTTTTTTTTTTAGTGTTACCCATAGCAGGAAAGTCCTGGCCCTGACCTGCATTCTCTGTTGTTAGTGGCGGGGAAGCCACTAGAGTTGGAGTTCTGTCCCTTGCTACCGCACAGTACTTCCAGAGACCTTGTCCTGGATTTTAGCTCTTCTCTCCCAGCACGAATATCCTGACTGTTGATCTGACAGGCCCTCCAGCCGCCGTTTTCCTAGCTTATTTCCATCAACCCAGAATCATGTTCAGGCTCTTAGATCTCACACAGAATTGTAAGTAGCTCACCACCCTTGTTGTTACCGACTGTCGTTGGTATTGGCTCTCCCTTCCTTCACAGCCACACGTCTCAAAAGAGCAGTGTATATAACGTAATGGTGCCAGAGCAGATCTAGGATTTGAGACCCACCTCTGCCACTGATTACCCAAATGACTAGGTATAGTATTACCTTTGGGGGATCTCACTTTCTTCATGTATCAAACAAGGTTATAAGGACTTCTGCCTCATGGGGTTATAGCGAGGCTTAAGTGAGGTCCCATAGCACATCTGAGGTCTTCATAAACCAGCAATTAATCGTCCTCTTTACTGCTTTCTTAAGTCTACTGTAATTTAGGTTTAGGCTGTACTACTCTAGTAAAACTTGTTTATTAACAAAGGCCATATATGAGCTTATATCGTGCTTTATTTTTAAACTACTTGGCACCACAGCCATCTTCTAGAATGTATTTTCTTACCAGCATCCACACACCCCTTCCTAGTTTTACTGTGTTCTGTTGTTTCTACTCAGTCTGCCAGGCCCCCTCCCCCAATTCTGATGCCTTTTAAGAGTTTGAAGTTTTCTTTGTTTGCTTATTACACTTTTGATGATTTTCCTGTTCCCTCCTCTCTACTTCCTACACACACACACACACACACACACACACACACACACACACACAGCTATTATCTGCAAATGGACACCTTCCAGATTGAGGCCTCTCCTTCTGACAGCTTTCTTGCTCTTGAGACCTGTGTTCCCCATGACCTATTACACATCACCTGGTAAACAGCCAGCCTCTCAAACTTAGTTTGAATGTGTCTTTCTCTCAAAGCTTTTTGCTTTTCCTAAATTCCCTACCTTGATTAGTGACAAAGTGTCATTACCACCATCATCACTTAGCTTCAAAATGTGATTTATCTATGATTCTTCCTTCCCGTTTACTTGTATGCTAAGTCTGATCTTCGTCTGCTCCTGTTTTGAAGTCTCCCTAGTCTCTGCCCCCTTCTCCCTTCTCCCTGCAACTCAGCTACCTCTCATCTCTGCATCTCTTGCCACCGTGACAGCCTCTTGCTCACACTCCCAGACTTTTGACTTGCTCCTTCTTCAGTCTGTCTTCCACTTTTTGGGCAGATTTATATTTCTGAGATTGATTTGATCTTACCTGTTTAAAACCCCTGAGTGGTTAGTCATTATATATGGGATGCTAGCTCAATTCTGTAGGGGAACTTTAAGGCCCTTCATGATGGACCTTTTCAGCTTTTCTATGCTGTTTGTAGTATTCAAACACAGCCCCTTTGCCTACTGTGCTCATTTTCATTGTGCATCAGACCCTGCTTGTCTTGCGAGACTTGGCCCAAATGTCACCTTTATGAAGCCTTCTGTGGTTACCCTGTCAGGCAAGATGAGGGACGTCTTAGTTTCCTTAGCACCACCTTACACAAACTCATATTATCTTGTTTTTATATTTTATATTATACAATATTTTGTATCACATAGTATATTTTCATTCTGTCATGGTTACCTGTTTCTATGTTTGAATCTCCTACCAGACTGTAACCTTTTTTGAGGTCATCAGCTATGTCTTAATCATATCTGTGTCTCCTAATGCTTAGCCCATAATAAGCATTTAGTAAATACTTATTCACAAATCAGAATTTATACTTGTTAATGTTGTATAATTCATTGTGTCATTTTTTACCTTTTATGCTATTGCTAAAGCTGGGTAAGAAACTCCCCTGAGAATTGTCTTCAAGGCTAATTTACAAATCATAAAAGATAATTATTCTTTTCATGCAATGTTTTTTTTTTCAAAATACCATTAGGTAGTCTTATTGCCCATCTCCTATGTCAAATTTAATTCCGAGTAGTTTCTTTCTCTTTCAGAAGGTACAGCAAGGATTGGGACCCTGTTTGATTCTTAAGCCATCCTAAGCCAGTGTTCTAAACCACCATGCATATTGCTACATACAGTTTCAAATAGGATCTTTAAAGATACATATATTACTTAGTCTATGATTTCAGTTTTCAGGAAAGGAAAAGGTTAGGGGATAGATGCTTTGTATTCTTGTTAGTGAACTCATTGTAAGCAGAAGGTCATGCATTTAGTTTTAAAACCTGGCTATAACTGAGTAGTATTATTTTCCTATACATTGATGTACTATTTACCTTATTTTAAATATTTAAGAAATTGACCTATAAATTCAAGTTGGTATATATTGTACAAGCTGTGAAGGTTAATGAGGAGGGCAGATTTTTTAAAATGTTGTCCACTGATCATTGAGGGACAATTAATTTGAGAGATTTTATAAACTTGAAACTGCATACTTTTGTTATTACCCTAAATAATTAAACCATTTCTGTACTAATTAGATCCAAAATGTAACAGTTAATTGTATCATGTGTCTGTTTTATGATTATTTCAAACTGCTACTTGTATTTGAGGTTGGGGGCCATGCATACAGATATTTTGATTATAGAATTAACTTGGAAGATATATTTAGTTATTTTTTTCTTATTATCTTTCCAGATATAAATTCATTGACATCATAGATAAAATAATGGATAAAAATCTAGGAGTTTGTAGCAACCAGCAGATTACTGCTTTTGAGAAAATGTGATTGACCCAGTAGCAATCCTAACTTGTGTCTTTGTTCTTCAGGATATGGTTAACCGGAGAATTGCAATGGACATGATACTTAAGATGGCAGATTCCCAGCGTTTTAGACAATTTATCTTGCTTACCCCTCAAAGCATGAGGTAAATTTTTAAAATTTTCTGTGTGAGAGGGGTGGGTGTGTGTGGGTGTGTGTGTGTGGGTGTGAGAGAGAGAGAGAGAGAGAGAAAGAAGAAATCTTTTATAATCTTGGTTTTTAAATGTAAATGCAAAATAAATGACGAATGGGAAAAAAATAACCTCTATACCAGTTCAGGAGATTTAAGATGAGTTTTCCTTTTCTAGTATTTAAAAAAATTATGTCATCTCCTCTCTATATCTGAGGCAAGTTGACTGGAATATGATTATTGACATCTTAGTATTTCTAATTTGAATTGTTCCTTTGAAACAGTGCATGATATTCCCTAGTCATGGCTCTTTTCTTGGTGACTTAAAAATACTAGCCTTTCTATGTCTATTCTCCTGGCAGCATTTATTGGGTACCTCCAGTGTGTCAGCACTGTTTCACTTAGAGTTGATATTCTGTCTCTAAAGTGGTCTCTGATCATATGGGGATTTAAGTTTGTGATTACAAATAGTCAGCTCCTTCCTGGTTAGACAAGAACAAGAGTTTAAAATGATTATATACATCTTTATGTATTTTTTCTTCCATATGTGATCTAGTAGGAAACTAATTTTTTTAAATGAAAAAATTTCATTCTTACAAATTAGTTTCTCTTAGAATTCTTGATATTAGATGTATCCCAGTATTGGTAGATAGATAACAACCATTTATTTAGGTTTGTATTTTCATGAAGTACTACTAGTTTTTTTTTTCCTGCTGTCATGCTGGGGACTAAATCAACATAGCTGGGGTCTTGCATATGCTAGGCAAACGCTCTATTGCTGAGCCACACCATCAGCCCCTACTTTTTTTTTTTTTTTTTTTTTTTTCAAATGAGTAAAAACTTTCTTGGGAATTTGAATAATTAACTTTACTTCCTCTAGCTCGCTTCCTTCAAGCAAACTGATTAGAATTCTTCGAATGTCTGATCCTGAAAGAGGACAGACCACATTGCCTTTTCGACCTGTGACTCAAGAGGAAGATGACAACTGAAGTTGATTTGTGATTTAGTATGCCTTGTCTTCGTGGAGAAAGATTTGTGAAGAAGGGAAAAAAAGAAGAAGAAATGCTGGACTATTTCGTGAATAAAATGAGACCAGAGATATTCTAAAATAAAAGAAACTCCTTTTCTGACCACAATAAAATGTGTAAATAAGCCTAAAAAAACAACTACAACCAGCAATTTAAAATTACTACTTTCTTTTGAGAAAATCAGCTTAATAGTACTGGTTTTAAATCATTTTGTTTGTTTTGTGTTTAGTTTTTGTTTTTTTATCATCTACTTTTATAGATTATTTTTCAGAAGCAAATTTTATACATATGCATATGTACATATCTGTTTAGTTTGGGTTCATTTCTATAGTATTTTGTAAGAAAATAAAAGTTTGAGTATCTAAATTTCTTTAGTTTTGCTTTTCCAGAATATTACATTCTATAGTTAAATTATCTGAAGTAGATGGAGGGGAGGGGCTTCTCATTGCAGAGGCTGGGGGGTGTGCGCTATGGACAAAAACTGGTTTACAATGGACTTATCTATTTTTATTTATTTATTATTTATTTATTTATTTATGTATTAATAGTCAGTGATCTACACAGGACATTAGGCAAAATCCCTACCTACAGGTAATTTTTAACCCTAAGCGTACAACTATAGATTTGGGTTGTAACTTAATTATTGTACATCATCAAATTTAAGATGCTGTTTACAAGACACTTTTATGGCATACTGAAAGCTCTGCCAACTTTGACACTGCTTTTTTTTCAGAGCTTTAACTGTCCTCTATCCAGGCAAGAGCCTGTAGCTGGCCTCAGAACTGGATGATGCAAGTTTTCACCCTGACCAGAAGCACGTGGCCTGGCCCACAAAGCTCTGAATTTGCAGGCCTCAGGCACTCAGTTAGGACTCAGCTGAAGGGACACACTCAGAGGGGCTCTGCACACCAGGACTGGAGAAGGGCTGGGAAAACCCGGAAGAGGGAGGCTCCTCACGGAGTGGGGGCTGCTGAGCAGAAAGCTGTGCTCAGAGTGAGCTGACATCAATTGCAAGACACATCCTGATTTTGGAGATGTTAAAAAGTGTGCTTTTATAACTTTCTTAAAACATGAATAGGATTGCTGCCCGTGTTCCCTTTAACACTAGGACTAGTGCTAAGCTTTAAAATCACATTGAATGTCAACATGAAGCATTATTTATATTACTAGCAGTAAAGATTAGGGTACATATTTATGTAATTTAAAAGGAAATATTTTTTAAAAAGCAGTATTTTAACAGCAGGGACACAATGAAGAAAAACTGGGTTTTGTTTTTAGTGGGGGAGGGAGTCTAGTATTGAATTGAGATCATTTGGCAAATGAAAAGTCAAAAAACTTACGGTTTCTAACTAAGAATTTATAGAAACAGGAAAAAGTGTGTTGAATATTTTAAACATTAACCAGACCAGAAAAAGTGATTTATATTTATAACTCATTGTATCAAAGCTATTTTAACATACATGTGCTTTTTCAAATAAAAAATAGAGTAATAGAGTAGAATTCACCCATACATAAACTTATTAGCTAAGGAATTTCAGTGTCTGAGTTTTTGTGATAATTTTGAATGTTACGCTGCTTAATCCAAGTTAGGAATTAGAATCCTCAAGTATCTGAATGTCTACTTTTGAGGGTTATTCCTTGCATTGGCCTCACAAAATTTTGGTTTCAACAATCTAATGTTCCAAGTAGTAGTGATATTAGAGGAAAAATAAAAAGTAATTGTTCTTTTAAAATATGTGTAACTTCTAAAAATAAAACTTAACATTTATATATACAAAGGTCATGGTTTTGTGAATTGGGAAAGGTACTGATTGAAGAGCTTGTCTCTAGTGACTTAAATGTATCATACATGTGACTCTTGAGTCTTTAGAATGAAGTCCCAGGAAACAAGGAAGAAATGTTTCTTTGGATCTTAATTCTTACCGATTCAATTTTTTGCGCTGAAAATGATTAAAATCAGCCTCAAAATGACAAATGTGATGAGTTTTAGTAAGTCAAGATATAAATAACATAGTTACTGAAATTGATAACACTAAAGATTACTTTTGTAACTACTTCCCAAGTTTTTAATTCTCCCATTCCCTGGGAGAATTTGTTTTTTTGTCATATCTTTCTAATGTCTGGGCTGCTTATATTTGTAGACCAAAATGTTTAAATTCTGTGTGAGGAACTATTGGCTATGACTCAGGAATTGGATCAGAAGTGTTACTGTGATGAAAACTAAGTGATCCAAGCTGTAAAGTTCTCCTGAATACAATTTAGATGTTAGAAGAAAGATTTTTATAATGTCCTGAGACAATAATCTGGTTGCTGATATTCTTGACTTGTTTTTATAACCACATAGTACTGCTGTGATTTGGATCTGAAATGTCCCAAAGGCTGATGGGTGAAAGACTTGGTCCCAGCCTGCGGCACTAGTGAGAGATGGTTGGATCCTTCAAGAGGATAGAGCCTAGTGAAAGGAAGTTAGGTCACTCGGTGTGCCCTTGCAGGTGGTATTGGGATGCTGGTTCCTTCCTCTCTTATTTCCATACTATCATGAGGAGAAAAAGCCTCCTCCACCATATGCCTTCACCAGATGTGTTGCCTTGCCAAAAGCAGTAGGGCCAACTGGTCATGAAACTGTGAGCCAGAGTAAGCCTTTCCACTTTTTAAGTTGATTCATCTCATTTATTATAGTAATGGAAAGCTGACTAGCAGAGATGGCTTCTACTTTGACCAATTCAGATGTTCAGAATAGGTTGGAAGTATACAGTCCTATAAGTTTAAATGTTGGTGTTTCATGACTTAAGCTAACTGCCTCTGGACTTTAGCATATATCAAAATTTATAATAGTAAAAGGTTCTCTAAGGATTAGTAAAGTAATAATATGAATATGAATTTACCAGCTATTTGAGTCAACAAATGAAATTATATTTCATATTGATACCTTGCATATTTAATCCTGGTGATGGCATCTGGATGGAGTCCCCAGAAACAGGAAGTGGCCCGCCCGAGTATGTTCTCTAGTCACAGCAAGCTTAAGAGGACTCTTGCTGCCTACTTTCCAGTTCAAGAATGTAGAAAATAACCAGGTGTGATGGCACACACCTGTAATCCTAGTGCTTGGGAGGCTGGGAGAATTGCAAGTTCTAAGCCAGCCTCAGCAATTTAGCAAGACTGTTTCCAAATTTAAAAAAAAAAAAAAAAAGAAAAGAAGGCTGGGAATGTAGTTTGGAGGTTGAATGCCCCTGGGTTCAATTCCCAATTCCCAGCACCACACACACATAAAGAATGTAGAAAATAATTCATTAAAAAATGAGTAAAGTTTCTGCCAAGTGCTAGAAACTATTCTAAGCACTGAAATTACTGCAGGAGCAATAAATCTGCCCTTATGGAGCTTAAAGTCTCATTAGGTATAATACTGCATATAATTTCAGATATTGGTAGTTGTATGAATAATAAGCAAGGGTTTGAGGAAGATGGAGGAGAGTGGTATTTTGCGTGGAGTGTATAGGCAAGGCTTTGCAGAAGATAATGTTTGAGCAAACACCCGGAGCAAACACCCGGAACAATGAGAGTAGGGACTATGGGAAAATAAAGGAAATGAGTGCAAACCCTAAGGTGAGAGGGCACTAAATACCCAGAGATCATAAGGCCGGTATAGTTGAGAGTGGCTAAAGGGGATGGGAAGGACAGGAGTGTCGAAGGTAAGAGGAGAGATTATCGAGGCCCCAGAACCATTGTAAGCAGGCTGTCACTGCTTGCCTGGCTTGGTAAGCATTAAAGAGTCCCTCTGCATTCTGTGTGAATAGGGTGAGACAAGTATGGTAAGAGGTGAGCAGTTTGGAGACCTGCAGTGGTCCAGGTACAGTGAGATGCTAATTTGGCCTAAGGTCGTGGACTCAGAAGCACTGCGGTGTGAAGTGGAAGAGAGCAGACTCGTGATGGGAGAGCTGGAGCCGTGGGAGGAACCGGGCAACGGGATGGCTGATGGAGCTGTTCATGGAGATGCAGAAGCAGAGGAGAAAGCATGTGTCAAATTAGAGACAAGTGTTTAGACATTAAATAATTGAGATAACTGTAGTTGATCAACTGCTTGGGTTATTTTACACCAGAAACAGTAACATGACTTAGGCATCTGAAGATCCATATTTCATCTGCAAAATACTGGAAAAGATCCAAATTGTGTGCCCCAATTATCCAGGAAATTGTTTACCAGAAAAGGAGCTAAGGGGACAGGGTCCTTTTTAGAAGCTCTAGTTGACTCAGTTTCTTGCCAGATCCCTACACGTCCTTTACCCTTAGTCCCTTGGAAGACATTTGTTTAAGCCTGTGCCTCACTTCTTGATGCAGTTTTCAACTCTGTTGAAAATATAAGCCCTTGACCTGTTTAAGAAGGTAGTTTCTAGCTGGGCATGGTGGCGCACGCTTGTAATTCCAGTACTTGGGAGGCTGAGACCAGAGGATCCGAGTTTGCAGCCAGCCTCAGCTACTTAGTGAGGCCCTCCACAACTTAGTACCCTGTTTCAAAATAATAAAAAATAGGACTGAGGGTGTAGTTTGGAGGTAGAATGCCCCTGAGTTCAATTCCCAGAACTGCAAAAAAAAAGGTAGTTTCTATTTACCCAGAGATGTGATCCTCAATGAGTGAATGACAGAAAAAATGAAGCCTTAAAATAGTGTGTTGCCCTCTTAAAAATAGTTGAGTCACTCAACAAATAAGAAATAGAGGAGATATAGAAACTTAGGACTTACAAATGCTTAGGGATGTGTCTAAAGAACAAGAAACCTGGGGCATTTTCCCTTCAGAACAGCAGCAGAGGGCTAGACAATTAACATGGTAATTACAATGGCAGCTAAGTTTAAACTAGACCAAATAGAACCTTAGCACACTTGAATGCCCATCTGTAGTTAGTGCTTTCTGAAGGAACCACTTTTGGGGTGGGGCGGGGCGGGGGGGGGAGTCTCCATTCTTCATTTCCTGAAACATTTTATTTTTCAAAGATGGCCACAATCATAGATCCCTCCCATATTCTTCCAGAACCTTGTAAAGTCTTTTCTTGATCTGGGCAGATTTGTAATTCACTTATAACCAGTGGAACATACTAGAAATAGCACCTTGACATCCAAGTCACGGACTGAAAAGGCAAAGAAAAGAAATTCCTGCCTTGATCTCTGGAATATTCATGGGCTCCTGAATGGATCTGTGTGTCACCACAGATGCACTCTAATCGCTGAGACTGCCGCATAACGGGAAAGCCAAGGTTGCTCACATGGAGAAGCCAAATGGTGAAGTCCTGAGACGGCAAGCAAAGACAGGAGTGCCCGGTCCGCCCTCCCCGCTCCAAGCCCACTGCGTTCCGCTGTCTCACTTTAACCATGGGAAGATCCCACGCCAGAACTACCCAAACAAGTTGTTCTGGAAATAACGGCCCACAAAGCCCACAAGAAATTACATAATAGTTGTAAGCCACTAAACTCTGGAGTGATTTTGTTACATACCAGTAGTAATTAGAACAGATTTTGGTAGCTAGAAGTAGAAGTTCCAAAATTAAAATAAGTGGCAGGAGCCTAGAATCTTAAGGATGCTTTTGGAAGTGAGAGGCAGATAGTGGTGCAAGCTTAGCAACCCTGAAGCCATGATAACGTGGGAAATAGGAAGTGAACCTAATAGACTCATCTCGCCACGATGTCTAGATAGAACAAGAAAAGTAGCCTCTGGCCACTTCATGCTGCCTGTAACAAAATGTGAGAGGAGTGAGACGAACTAGGAGCGAGCAGTGACATAGAGAGGCCAAAACTCTCTCATTCCCATATTTCTACAGGTGACAACCGATTTTCAGGTTATAAAAAGGTTTCAGCGCAAAATTCAAGACCAGGGTAATACTGTAAAGATCCTTCACTAGGACCTCAGGTAAATCTAAGGCAATAGTTCTAGACCTTTTCAGACAAAAAGCTGCCTTCTAAAAGTGTGCCTATCAGTCCGTCTGCATTAAACAATTGGACTTCTAAAACTATTAAGAGTGTTGTTCCATAGTAATGCCACAATAAGCCTTGTTTAATGCAGTCGATTTTAGAAGTTGACACATAGGAAATTCAAAAGACTTTTAAAGGAATTGTATCAGCTTAAACTGAAAGAGTACAAATGAAGTCTTCATGCTCCCGAACTTTGAGAACTACCCAGGTATAAACACAGACTGAATTTTTTTTTTTTTCTTTTTTGGTACTGGGGAGTGAACTCAGGGGCATTCTACCTCCGAGCTATACCCCCAGCCCTATTTTTTTATTCTTTATTTTGAAACAGGGTCTCACTAAGTTGCAGGGTGCCTCACTAGGTAGCTGAGGTTGGCTGTGAACCCGGATCCTCCGGTCTCAGCCTCCCAAATGCTGGGATTACAAGCGTGCGCCACCATGCCCCGCCTTTTTTTTTTTTTTTTTTTTTTTTTTTTTTTTTTTTTTTTTTTTTTTTTTGTTAATGAAGAAGGAAAGATAGCTCAAAGGATGGCAAGAAGAGCACAAAAAAGCAGAGCCAGGAGCCATGAAGAACAACCCCCAGAGAATAGGACGGTCCCTAGTTGGGGAAATGGATTTGGTAATTGCTATGAACCAGAGATTGCTGTGCTTTTCATTTCCTCTCTTTTGGAAAGTGTGGGTCTGATACAGCTACTCTAAGTTTATAGCACCATTTCATGCTGTGCGTGAAGGGAAGAGGGCAGATAATTATCCCTTTTAGATCAAGAAGAATGAGGGGACTCTGTGCTGTACTTACGGAGTTATATCTGAACCTCAAGCCTGACCCTGAAGTCGCGATGCCGTGAGGCTTCAGTGATTTCTTGGGAGAACACATCTTCCATGGGAAGGGAAGACTGTGGGAGGCTGTTCCCCAAAGTTGACAACATCTCTTATGCTATATGTCCTTTTAGAACTTTGCCTCACCCCACTGAGAGAGAGAGAGAGAGAGAGAGAGAGAGAGAGAGAGAGAGAGAGAGAGAGTCTAATATGAGCGGGGCATGACTTTCTTTAAACTTTCTTTAATATAATGCTGTGCTACTGGTGCTTTCTGATTTCTGAGGCTAAATCAGAAAAGATGTTGACATGCTGGAGCCCTGAGCCACCATGTAAGTAGTCTGACTGACATGGAGCCGCCATGTTGTAAGGAAGCACAAACACCCATGCGGAGAAGCCTTGACTATGAGAACAGAGATCCCCACCAGCCTGCAGCTGCTTCAGGCCCGTTCCAGCTCTACCTCCCAACTGACTACAGGTGCATGAGACACTCCAAGTCAGAATCATCCACCCAAAGGCTTCACAAATCCCTGACCCACGGAAACCATGAGAAATCATAAAATGAGTGTTTCTATTTAAGTCAAGAGGTTTGAGGATTTAATTTGTGGAACAATAGTAAATGAATGCCTCCCATTACCACCCACCCCCAGAGAAACCATTAAACCATTATAATGTGATATTTCCTGTATCTTATGTGGCTTCAGAGTTCTTTTGTGAGAATGTAATACTGCAATAAATTTTATTATTTCCCCTCCCCATTTAGCATTAAAAAATGTGTCCATGTTCCTGAGGGTACAGTCTATTGTCTATTGTCGCTGGCTGATGTGTAGGATTCTACAGGGGCCCCCACCATATTTTTACCTACCTGCTCTTCTAGTGACAAACCACTAGAACCACTAGATTGCTTCCAATACACACACCACAAATAGTTATTACAGACATCCTCGGATTTGTCCCAGTATGACTCTTTGGATTTCCTGGGGCAGTACACCAGGAGCGGTACTGCTGGGACAGAGGCAGATACATACTTATAAGTGCTGCTACCTTCTCTCTAGGATCTCCGTACCAGTCAGTCTACACTCGTGGCAATGAGGACCAAAACGAGATTTGTACCTGCTGATCTGTTTCTACATTTAACTTATGAAAGAACTAATGGGTCAGCTGGAGGGTTTATTTTCCACGAGTGCCCCAAATATTGGCATGATTATTCTCAATCCCTTCTTTCCTTCTAGAAGACCTTATCTCATATGTCATCTCAGTGTCCTGCTGCAAAGGGCCACCATCATATCTCATCCTCTTCTTCCTCCCTATTCTGCTGTGCTTTTCTTCATACTTCTTGCAATTTGACATTTGGTATATGGCTGTCTTGTACACACACACACACACACACACACCACAGCCATACACACGAATGGTGTTGTGTGTCCAGTAGGTAATCAATGATGATTTGTCACAGATGAACTACCTAGAGTCTGACTTAGCCGCATGCCATTCAGGGAATCCTTTCCAGCCCTCCCACCCCTTCCTCAGTTTATAAAGGATAGAGTAACGTACCAGGAGGCACTGAATCACCCCGATCTTCTCTGCCTGCACTTGGACTCACCATGCACAGGGGTTAAGGGAACCAGGGTATTCTGATGCACATAGAACTGGATCTGTCGTCTCTGAGGGCAGAATTTGGGTTCCATCATTGTTCCAGGTGTCTTGGTGTCCTATGTGTATGTTGTAAGGTTCGCTTGGTCACTGCTTCCTCCTGAGTAGATGAGTAGAATCATGATGCCCTAGTCTCTAGTGTCATTTAATGATCTAAAGACAAAAGAGGGATATTTAAAGAAAAAAGGCTCTCAATAAAAAGTACATGAATGAAGAATATAACACTGCACTGTGTGATACAAGAGTCACTAGTTTGACGTGGCAAATTAAGACTAATTAAAATAAAGTTAAAAATGCATTTCCTTGGCCACATTTGAAGGGCTCGATAGACGCAGGTAGCTAGTGTGGAGCACAGATGCAGACGTTTCTGCCATCAGAGTCAGCACAGCTGGACAGCCATGGAGAAAGAAACACTTTCTCCAGGAGTGTCCTGAAAACGCCAATTCACTTTAAGAATTCTCAATGGAATCTCTTCTGCCTTCCTTCCTCAGAGTCAAAAGGGCTAGAGTTTTGTTCTGTTAAAAATAAAGACTAGAACACATTTGATCTGGAAATCAGAAGTCTTTCCAACTGGCTCGTCTTGGAGGACAGCTCTCAGCCCACTAAATGTGCCCTCCGCACAGTCGTGCAGAACATAGTACATCGTTAGCACAGAAGTCACACTGAGATAAAGTTTATTGTCATATAATGAACATTTTTTTTTCAGAATGAACATGTCTTCTGTTTTCTTTAAACATTGCATGCCATATTAATGGTCCCTTTATGAGGGGCCCGGATGGAAAGTTGGCAAGTTGTTTTTCTCCCTTTTATTGACATTAATTCTTCAAATTCCAAAGGTGTGTTTCTAAGGGTAAATTTAGTAAGCTGTTCCCAGCTGACATTTATTATGAGCATCTGTTACAAATTTTTAATTATAAAATAAGAGATGGGGGGAATCAAAGGCTATAAATTTATTTGGGATATCTATTGCCACCTTTTTGGATGCTTTTGAAAATTCAAACAGAAATCAATACATTTCCATCTTTTTTTAACTTTGAATAAATAATATCTTTGTGCATTTGTATATATAGAGAGATAGATAGATAGATATACTTAATTATTTAGCAGGATTTTTAAGTTTTGTATTGCATTCATCCAAAACAGCTCTTTCCAGATTGATAGGATGCAAATGAGGTAAGAATTAAGGCAAATCCAAAAGGCATGCAAATGTAGTACATTTATATTCACTGATAATACAAGCGCTTGTGTGTGGACCAGACACAGAAGCCAAGGGCCCCTCTGTGTGTCTGTCCAGTACTATTTTACAGGAGAATGGTGACACAGCTCATAATTAAGTTACGTTACCATGGGGGTCTCAGTGCTACTAAGATTATGTAATCAAGGAGACACAAGCATTAGCAAAACATGTACAAGAAATCATATAACTCTTTGCAGCACATTTCTGCCCAGGCTTTGGAGGCGGATGTTTTGTTGGTTTTTGTGGGGGGGGTTTTGTATGAAATGATATTACACATATCACATTGTGGCAGGTTGTTTGTTTTGTTTTTATAATATATGCTTTTAAAATTCATTAGCAAATGACATTCTCATGCACACAAGTGTTTCAAACACAAGAAGCAAGTCCATTTATAGGTAGTCCAAGCAATTGTGTGTGTGTGTGTGTGTGTGTGTGTGTGTGTGTGTGTGTGAATAGCTGCAGACTGAATGGAACATTGAGATTTTTGTGCAGTCCGTAGCATTGACATCAGCTCATTTCTGAATGTCGCACTGCAGAAGTAATACAATGGAAGGGTCGCTCTTTGCAGCCTCTTTGAATTCATCCAATGTAATCTGGTCGTCTTTGTTCTTATCCATTTTGCTGAAGATCTTGTCTACCCGCTGCTCAGGCGTGAGGCCATCCTCATTCATTTTCATCATGATCACAGTACCCACCATCTTGTAGATAGCCTTGGGAAAAAGAACATTGCAGATGCTATTACCAGAACCCAGGAGGGCAGAGAGCTCTTCTTGCCTTCCCTTCACCTGACTGGATTCTACTCATCCTCCACGGCTTAGTTTTCCCCCCAGATCATCTTCTTTGCTTCAAGTTCCCATGGAAACCCGTACCACCTTCCCCCCCAAAGAATACATCTTAGGCTTTATCATAATAACTGCTTTGAGTTCCCCACCAGAGAGCACATTCTACAAAGCTGGGAATCATATGTTTTGCTCACTCCTGTAACTTCTGGGGTTGGCACGATGCCTGACACGTAGAACTTCTTCAATAAATATTGACTGAATGAAAACAATTCATTTTTTATTGAAAGTCGGGGTGTGGAGTCAGGAGGCTTTGGGAGGAAGGGTTAGGTACGGTGCTGGTGAAAGATGAAGCCGGAGAGAGGGCAGTGAGCAGCAAAACATCGAGTTCTGCATGTGATAAAAAAAATTTAAATGTATTTCAGAGGACTCATGGAGTTTTCAATGAGAGTGAGAGAATATATAAATCGTGTGGCCAATTAGATATAGAAGAATTTCAGATGATTCCTGGGACTCTGGCTGGAGGCAGTAGATAGAAAGGGCAGCTCAGTGGTGAGGTCAAGACCCATGAAGTAGGAAGAGGTTTGAGGAGGAAAATCCCCTTGAGTTTGAGGTCCAGATGACAATCAACTAACGTGAGCCTTGGAGATTTAGGAAAAAAATAAAATGTGATCCCAGCTGATAAGGAGCTTACAGTGTGTTATGTTAAGACAGCCAAGCCAAGTGTATCGTCAAAAGTGGGCTCGGAAAGAAGTGAGTTTAGGAAGATCCATGGACTGGGGACTCAGGAAAATAACAGTGAGAGGAGTCCAACTCTCCAAGGCCAATTAGTTGTCCTTAAGGAATTCTCAAATTGGAGCGTTTCCTAGAGACAAGCAGTTTTCTTTCTAAGAAAAGTTGCCTTAAAAGGATAGATGCTAGCCGGGTATGGTGGTGCACGCCAGTATTCCTGGTACTGGGGAGGCTGAAACAGGAGGATTGCAGGTGTGAGGCCAGCCTCAGCAACCTAGCAAGACCCTGTTTCAAGACAAAAAAGTAAAAAAGGGCTGGGTGGAGATGTAGCTCAGAGGCTCAGAGATAGATTACTCCTGGGTCGATCCCCAGTACCAAAAAAAAAAAAAAAGATAAATGTCCATCTATACAAATACTTGCATATGAATGTTCAAAGCAGCATTGTATTAATAATACCTTCAAAGTGGGAACAACATAATGCTCATCACTGGTAAACAAAATGTGGTATATCTATTCAATAGAATATTATTTGGGCGATAAAAAGGAATGAAAAACTGGTAAGTGCAACAGTACAAATAAATCCCAAGATGAAAGAGGAGAAGCAGCTGCAGCCACTTTCAGACACAGGCTACAGCTAACCAGAACTGCTGGGACAGAGGAGCGGCAAGAAGAGCCGAGAGAGAGGCAGGGAGCTCTGGAAATCCACCTGGGGGTTCCCTAAACTTCCTCTGAAAACTAGGCTTCATGGAGAAATGGAGGAGGAGCTGCACTTAGGGAGGCTGTGGGACATTTTAGTTCCGACCAGCCAGAGTGGAGAGAGCTTGCTGAGTCCCCGGGGCATTCACTAGTAGAGTCCCTGCCCATCGTTCTTCTGCTTTTTTATTTTATTTATTTTTATTTTTATTTTTTTGCTTGCTTTTCCTGCCTTTTAAACAAAGCCTCCTGGAAGAGCTGCTGCCCGGTCTCCATTCCCGTTATTCTCCGGGACTACTCCAATTGGGATTTTGCCCCCAACTCCACTAAAACTGCTCTCCACTTGCTCACTGATGGCCAGGCTTCCAAATCTGATTGTGAACTGCTGGTATGAATTCGACTCCCACCAATAGCATTTGACACGATTGCACCTGGTCTCTCCCTGGGGGCGTTTTCTGTACTTCCCATCCAGGCCCCTCACTCTGTCTTCTTTCCTTTGACCTTATTCTCTGTCTCTTTTACTGATTTCTCCTTCTATTCATCATTTCTATATCTTAGGGTGCCCCAAGGTTGAGTCCTCTGGGAATCTTTTTTTTTTTTTTTTTTCCTTTGTGGTACTGGGGATTGAACCCAGTGGCATTCTACTTCAGAGTCATACCCGCAGTCCTTTCTAATTTTTTTTTTTGTTTGTTTTAAAACAGGGTCTTGCTAGGTTCCTTAGAGTCTTGCTAAATTGCTGAGGCTGGCTTTGAACCTGCGATCCTCCTGTCTCAGCTCCCAAGTACTGGGATTACAGGCACCGCCACACCCAGCTTGGAAACCTATTTCTACTTAAACTCTGTCACTGGGTGATATTACATGCCTTCATTTCTTTAAATACTTGAATAAGTCTGACCACACACAGGACTAGTTCCCACCAGTCAGAGCAGAGAGACCTCAATGAATATAAGAGATAATCAACAGAGGTTCTAGGATGGTCACAGACAGGGAAATTACCTCCCAAGAAAGCTTACCTCCCATCTTCCCTAATGCAGCCTAAAAACAGGCTGAAAGAGCTTACACCAATCCATGTGCAACTTACCTACCTGTCAAAACAAATCTGAACACTGAAAAAAAAACACCAACATACAGGTATGATCGCATAACACTCAGAATATCCAGGAACCGATAAAAGTTATGAGACGTGCCAAGAGGCAGAAAACTGTAACCCATAACTAGGTTGAAAGTCAGTACTTAATCCTCCCATGAGAATGCCCATCTTGAAGAGTAGAAAGAAAGAGCTAGCAATGAAGGGGCCTAGGAGTGCCCCAAGACCAAGAAGGAGAGCAGCTGCTGGCCTGTTGCTACCTCCAGGGCCCCGGTGCTGTGGTGAGCTAGCCTGGGACTCGTAGCCAGGCCTTGATGTTCTTCAGCCAAACACCACCAGCTTCGCAAACCACCTGTGACCACCATAGAGTAAGAAAAAAGCAAAATCACTCTGTAGTTATGTCTAAATACAGAGAAAACATGGTCCAGGCAGGAAAACACCAAGTATCCCTGCTTCCTGCTGATAGGAATGACTGCTGCTTCTTCACCAACTACAGCTTTAGTCTGGGTGTGGTCCATCTTCCTTGCATGAGATCTGCTGAGATCCCTGATCCTAGAAGCAACCCCCTCCTCTTGAGAATACCCAATCCAGAGTGAAGTCCTGTTTCCCTGACTCCTCCCATCCCAAATTACCCTACAAAAGTCCATATCCTATAAGTTCAAATATCCTATTACTGAATTGCCCCATGGGTCCCTCACTGCAAAGGATAATAAATTCAACTTGTGAAAGTGCCGGTGTGCTCTTGGGGGTCTTTGGTTGATGGGCATTGACAGAATTCAAGATTGATCATTGGTACAGGAAAAAAAAATGGCAAGAATAAAAAAAGAGAGAGAGAACAAACTTGGAAAAACCTATGGTGTAGAAAGGTCATAGCAGCCTTGGAGAGCTGAGTGGAATGCAGAAAATAAACCAAAGATCAAAGAGTGAGAAAAGATGAGAAAATGAAGTCACATATTTGGAATTTTTATGCTGCAGTGACACAGCCAGTTGAAGTGGATGCAAATAAAGAACTAAGATACTAGTTTGCTAGGGATGTTGGAAAGGGATTGGGCACCCAAGATAGACAGGAAGGCGCTGAAGGAGGAGGATCTGAGGGTAGAGAGGCCCCAAGGCAGGGTGCATAACGGAAGGGCCGGGCTTCCAAGGAGGCATGGCGGAGCCGCTGGTGTCGGAGGGGCAGGCGGGGAAAGCCTTCTAGCTCGGGGTAGGGAGGACCGTAGAGTAGAGTAATGGCCATCGGGATTGGGCTACTTGGGTTGTGGCTGCTGTTTCTTGCCATGGTGTTTAGTTTTCATCTGGGATCGACACCCCACACCTCTGCCCCGAATCTCTGCCCAGCTGCAGCATGACCCCTGCGTTTGTCTCCCTGGGTCATGGTGGCAGGTGCAGGCATGGGCACAGACACGCTCATCAACTGGGCTCTGGGGCTAGAGCAAGCGGACTCCCTGTCCTCACAGGGTGTACTTTCTATTATGTCTTGTGTGGGTCAAGGTACGCTGGTGGAGTAATGAATACATGCGGTGAAGGCAAGCCTTCTTGGCATGGGGTTGGGTTGTGTTGGCTTGGGGTCGGGGTGGGCGGCATGTACAGTCAGAGTGAGGCCTCACGGGGAGGTGAGAAGAGAGTAGATGTGAGTGAAATGAAGAGGAGGCGGGGGAGGGAGTCTGGGGGCAGGTATCCTGGACTAAGAGCCACCCATGTGGCAATGAGCATTCTAGGAAAACCGAGAAGGGAAGGCTGGCAGATGTGGAGTGCAGCACGTGGGGAGGGGGAAGCTCGGGCCTGGGCGGTGGGTAGAGAAATCCTAGGCACTTGCAAATGCAACTGGAAAAGACCCCAGCTGGGCATGGTGGTGCATGCTTGTAATCCCAGTACTTGGGAGGCTGAGACCGAGGATCAGGGTTCTCGGCCAGCCTCAGTTACTTAATGAGACCCTCTGCAACTGAGTGAGACCCTTTTTCTAAATAAAGAATAAAAAAAATAGGGCTGGGAATGTAGCTCAGAGGTAGAATGCTCCTGGGTTCAATCCCCAGTATGGAAAAGAAAAAAAGAGAGAGAAAGAGAGAGAAGAGAGAGAGAGAGAGAGAGAGAGAGAGAGAGAGAGAGAGAGAGAGAGAGGAAGGAAGGAAGGAAGGAAGGAAGGAAGGAAGGAAGGAAGGAAGGAAGGAAGGAAGGAAGGAAGGAAGGCAGGCAGGCAGGCTGGCCGGCCCCTGGATGTTGTGGAATAATGGGAACCTGGAAGGAGGCACTGGGGGCCGCAGGCTGCATCTGATCCCACCGGGTGCTGCGGTGAGACACAGGGCGCCACGTCCAGGTGGGCAGAGCTGGACCAAGAGCTGGAGAAACTGATCCTGATGGCGCCCTTTGCACTCAGGCTTATGTTTACCGAAGAGTTTACAGCAAATGAGTGGGTGGTTAGAACGGCACCTGCCAGCCCACCGGAAGGACCCACGGCTGGGTTCTGTGACTTCTCCCTGTGCTTCAGGGGGAATTGAGGGGGAGAAGGCACGGCTTGGCATGCCGCTGGCAGCGCTTTGGGCAGGGGACAAGAGTTGCCTGGGCCTGTGCTCGCGGAGGCTGCTGGGGAACCCTGTGCCCACGACCCGTGTCCCCGAGCAGAGCCCCACCTCGATGATCTCCAGCATCTCCACCCGGGTGATCTTGCCGTCGCCGTCCAGGTCGTACATGTTGAAGGCCCAGTTGAGCTTCTGCTCAAAGCTGCCCCTGGAGGTGATGGACAGGGCGCAGATGAACTCTCGGAAGTCGATGGTGCCGTCCCCGTTCTTGTCAAAGGTCCGGAAGGCGTGCTGAGCAAACTTGGAGGCGTCTCCGTAAGGGAAGAACTGCAAGACAGAAGACATGGCAGGGATGAGCAGGGGAAGGACACTCGGGCGCCACGGCCCAGGCTGGAGGGAGTCCGCTGCTGGGGGTGTGCCCTATGCCCAAGGGTAGGGCAGGCGTAAGAGGGCCTTTTTCTCTGTCATGTCCCCTTCACGGGAGCCAACAATTTCCTATGAGTGAGGCTGGAGACACATGACTTTTGGGTTGGTGGATCGTGGAGTCAGTCAACAAGCACCAGCAGGTGCTGGCAGTCCTCATTTGTGGCTCCTCCGCCTACTGTCCCCCAGGGGCAAGGACTGAGGCTGACAGCAGGCCACTCACGTGATACTACCTGAACTCCTTTCCTCTAGGTGTGAGAATCTAGGTCCCCCCCACCCCGGGGCTGGAGGGAGGTTGCACAGGACCCGGTTCCTTCTGCCACTAGCTCCCCAGGCCTGACACGCACTTCTCCCCCCTGGGTGAGTTCTGTTTTCTGACTTCTTTTTACAGGGACTTTTTTTTTTTTTTTTTCAGAACAGACATTTAAAACGTCTTTAAAATAGAACACGACAGGGCTTATTTCGAAAGGCATAAAGAGGTTTCTTCACAGAGCCGGCAGTGACCAAGGGTGTGTGGACGACGGAGATGGACACAAGAGAAAAAGGAGGCAGAGGCCCCCGACCTCAGAGATTCGGCCTAGGGCAGCCTCGGTGCCCCTTGACAGGAACCTAGGCCGGTCACAAGCAGCAGGTCCTTCTGATCACTAACAGGCAGATGCGTCTCAAAGCCCAAAAGGAAACCGCAGACACACCACGCGCAGCCGCCAAAGCAGAGGAGGTGTGGATGCGGCTGGGCTGGCTAGAGCCAGTAGCCTGAGGTGCAGGGTGTGTTCCCGAGGATGCTCGCTGCTGTCCTTGGTCCTTCCTAGGTTTCGCTGTGGCTAAGGGGTCGAGCTGGCCAGGCTCCAAGCACATGGCCGTCTCTGTGCCCCGCTCTGGGCTGTCTCCCTTTAGGGCCCCACGCATATCTTTCTCCCGGTGCCTCCGGCTCTGGGTTCTGCTCAGCCCTGCTTGCCCTTCCTCCTACGTGCAGAAGCACCCTGGAAGGGAGACAAATTCCCCCAGAAATAAAATATGCACGCTTGTAATCCCAGTACTTGGGAGGCTGAGACCCGAGGATCTGGATTCACGGCCAGCCTCAGCTACTTAGTGAGGCGCTCTGCAACCTTCAAAATAAAGAATAAAAAATTGGGCTGGGGGTGTAGCTCAGAGGTAGAATGCCCCTGGGTTCAATCTTCAATACTGCAAATAAGTAAGTAAATAAATAAATAAATAAATA
>PVLC010010102.1:0-22764 GCA_004027655.1 Graphiurus murinus
GAACCTCTTCTTTGGTCTTGTCTTGAGGGAGTTCTGTATGTTTCCTGAACCTGTGTGTCGACTTCTCTTTCTATGTTTGGAAAATTCTCTGTTATTATTTCTTTGAAGAGATTGTTTATTCCATAAGTTTCAACTTCTATTCCCTCTTCTATGCCTATTATTCTTAGGTTAGCTCTTTTAAAATTGGCCCAGATCTCTTTGATGTCCGATTCATACTGTCGTATTTTTCTTTCTAAGTTATGTACTATAGATTCATTTTTGGTATGGTCATCCTCTAAGAGTGATACTATATTTTCCATGTGGTCTAATCTGTTATTTATAGTTTGAATTGATGCCTTCATTTCGATTATTTCATCTTTCTCTTCCTTCAATGCTTCTCTTTGGTTTGTTTTTAGGTCATGGAATTCTTTGTTTATTTGTTCCTTTATATCTTCCTTTATTTCTTTAAAGCTCTGCCTATATTCTGTCTTAAAAACCTGAATTGTTTCTAGTATTAAAAATCTGAATTGTTCTTCTGGTAGTCTCTGCCATTCTGGGTTGGTGAGATCTGTTATTGAGGGGTTGTGGTAGCTCATTGTGTCTTTGTTATTTTTCCTTCCCATGGTTCCCTGTTCTTCAATTTATATCTTTGCTGTTCTTGCAAGTTTTCTTGTCCAATCTCTGCAGTGGGGTTTTGGGGGTGACAGGTTGTGTTCAGATATAAAGTTTGAGTGAGAGATCACAGTAATGAATGCAGGAGTAGGATAAAGAAGAGGGTGTGTTCCAGCAGAATAAGAGGTTGATTGTGTTGGGGTGATCTATTATAAAGATTAGAGATGGTAGAGGAAAAAGGAGAAGAGAGAAGAGAGGAGGTAAAGTGTTGCAGAAAGGAATATAGAGGGGAGGGGGGGAAGCATGTAAAGGGACAGGAAGGGGATTCAACAACCTAAGCAAGAGATAACAAAGCAAGTAATCGTCCAAACAAACATATATAGATCAAGGCAATACAAAAGAAAAACAGAGTATCAACCTATAGAACTTATCACCAAAAAAGAAGAGAAAATAAAAACAAACAAACAAACAAAAAAAGAAAACCCAAAGTCTACAAATAGCAACCAGGCACTAGAGCAATCACTCTTCTAGTTCATAGGCACCGAGTTTAAATTTTTTTATTTGCTCTGTCTGTTCAGGCAGAGGACTTCTCCCGCTGCTCTCCACTTGCCTGGCTGTGTCACTTTCTCTCTCTCTCTCTCTCTCTCTCTCTCTCTCTCTCTCTCTGCTTTTTGCTTTTGCAGTCTAAATGCCAGGCCTTTCCAGATGCCCTATATGCTCTGGGATCCTGTGCCCTTCTGACCCAGTCTAGGCTCTAGAAGGGCGGATGTCTGAGTCTATCCTTTGTATTGTAAATCCAGTACCCCGGGTTGTAGTCCACTTACGGTTCTCTGCTGTTCGGCCTGTTCCACCTCCTGGAGGCTGGGGGCGTAATCAGACAATGATGGTTTGGATAGCTGTGAGGAAGATGGTTGGGGGGAGCTGGCGGAAAAGATAGCAGTGGCCGCGCGCTGGCTCCGCTGAACCTCCTGGTCTCCACCCAGGCGCTCCAAGTTCACGCCCAGGTTTCAAACACTCCTTCTCTTCCTTCAGTCAAGAAGCTGGATTCTTGGCTGACCTGCTCCAGGCTCTGTCGCTCACTTTTCCATCTCTGGGGCGGAGCACGGAGGCAGACCTGCGGGAGCTCGTTCTGGGCGCTGTAGATGGTACGGGGATGTTCGCTTGGATAGTGCGTCAAGACGCGGGGGTCCCCACGCCACGCCTGGACTTTTATCTGTGTGCGCCGTGCATTTTGCTGCTCATAGCATCAGATTGATCTCTGCTGCTCCAGATCCCATGTTGGTAGCCTAGCTCTTCAGCGGGGTGCAGGGCGCTGGGGGCAGGGCAGGGCGCCCGAGCCCACGGCGCCCTGCCGAGCTGCAGCGCAGCTGGGTCCCTCCCCGTTCTTGATCTTCTTTTGTTGTAGTTCAAATTCCTCTTTTGTTTTTTGGTTGTTGTTGTTGTATTTTTTCTTCTGTTAAGAAGCTCTTTTTATGGTAAATTTAGTTCGAAATCACAGCGTCTGAGGAAAGTTGTTTCACTCAGTCGCCATCTTGGATTCCTGAACTATACTTTAGACCAAATGGACATATACAGAAAATTCCATCCAAAAGCAGCAGATTACATTCTTCTCAAGAGAACACTGAACAAGATAGATCATATGTTAGATCACAAATGTTATCTAAGAAGATTGAAATCATATCAATATCTTTTCTCACCACAGTGGTAACAAACAATAATAGGAAAAAATTGGATAATTCACAAATATATAAAAATTAAACAAAATGCTCCTAAACAACCAATGTGTCAAAGAATACATCAAAAGGGAAGTAAAAAATATCTTGAGAGAAATAAAAATGGAAATACGATATAAAGTTCATGAGATGCAGCCAGGTGTAGTCATGCACACCTATAATCCCAATACTTAGAAGGCTGAGATGGGAAGATCGCAGGTTCATGACCAGCCTCAGCAATGTAAGCAAGAATCTCAGCAACCTAGCAAGACCCTGTTTCAAAACAAAACAAAATTTAAAGGGCTGGGGGTGTAGCTCAGAGGTAGAATGCCCCTGGGTTCAATCCTCATGCACAGAAAAGCTTATAAGACACATCAAAAGCATTTCTAAAAGGAAGGTTTATAGTGATAAAGCATACATAAAGAAAAACATATAAATAACCTAAATAAATAACCTAACTTGATAGCTCCAGGAACAAAAAAAAAAAAAGGAAGAAATTGAGCCCAGCATTGGTAGAAGTAAGGAAACAGCAAATATCAGAGCAGAAATAAATGAAATACAAACTAGAAAAACAACAAAAAAATCAATAAAACTGACTTTTGAAAATACAAACAAATTGGCAAACTTTTAGCTACTAGACTAAGAAAAAAGAGAAAAACTAAAATTTTAGTTATTTGATTTATTTAAAAGTAAGTAAATCAGAAATGAAAGGAGAAATTACAACTGGTTCCACAGAAATAAAACAGATCATAATAGACTACTATATGAATAAGCATATGCCCACAAATTGGATAACCTTGAAGAAATTAATAAATCCTTGGAAACATTCAGTCTACTGAGAGTGAATCATGAAGAAATAGAAAGTCTGAGCAAAACATTAATGAGTGAGGAGATTGAATCAGCAAATAAAAACCTTCCAAGAAAGAAAAGCCCAGAACCTGAGGGTTCACTGGCAAATTCTATCAAATACTTAAAGAATTAATACCAATCCTCCTCAAATTCTTCCCAAAAAATTGAAGAGGAGAAAACACTTCCAATTTTCTTTTAAAGGCCGGCATTACATTGATACCAAAGCCAGTCAAGGACACTACAAAAAAGAAAATTACAGGCCAAAATGCCTTATGAACATAGATTCAAAACCCTCAGCAAAATACTAGCAAACCAAACTCAACAGCCCATAAAAAGGATCATTTACCAGGATCAAGTGGGATTTATCCCTGGATACAAGGACAGTTTAACATAAATAAATTAATAAAAATGATATACCATATTAGCAGAATGAAGAATAAAAATCATATGATCATCTTGATAGATCCTCTAAGATCAGAAAAAAGACAAAGATGTCCATTCTTATTACTTCTGTTCAGCATAGTACTACACGCTTGGCCATGCAGAAAAAAAAGAAATAAATGGCATCTACATGGGAAAGGAAGAAGTTAAGTTGCTTTGTTTGTAGACAACATGATCTTGTATATAGTTAACCTTAAAGACTCCACAAAAAAACTGCTAGACTTAATAAATGACCTCTGTACATCAGTAGGGTTTCTAGATTACATTTTTACACACCAACAATGAGCTATCCAATAGAGAAATTAAGAAAACAATCCAATTTATAATAGTGACAAAAATAGTTAAATGCATTTAAAAAATTAAGCAAGAAAGTGAAAGATTATACACTGAAAACTATAAAACATTGATGAAAGAAACTAAAAAGACACAAATAAATAGAAACATGTTCTATGTCCATGGATTGGAGGAATTAATATTGTCAAAATGTCTGTACTACCCAAAGCTAGCTGCAGAGTCAATGTAATCTCTATCGAAATCTCAGTGGCATTTTTGACAGAAATAGAAAAAATCCTAAAATTCATATAGAACCATGAAAGACTCCAAACAGGCAAAACAGTCTCAAAGCAAGAAGAACAAAGCTGAAGACATCACAGGACCTACCTGGTTTCAAACTATATTATAAAGCTCTAGTAATCAAAACAGTATGTCACTGGCATAAAAACACACATAGACCAATGGAACAGAATACAGTCCAGAAACAAACCAATATATATATATAGTCAACTAATATTTGACAAAGGGGCCAAGAATACATGATGAGGAAAGCATAGTCACTTCAACAGTGTTGGGAAAAATGGGACATGCACATTCAAAAGAATAAAATTGGACCCTTATCTTACACCATGCACAAAAGTCAACTCCAAATGGATTAAAGACTTAAGCATAAAATCTGAAACTGTACAACACCTAGAAGAAAATGTAAGGAAAAATTTCCTTGACATTGGTGTGGGCAATGATTTTTTGGATTTGACACCAAAAGCATAGGCAACAAAAGTAAGCAAAACAAAACAAAACACAAAACCAGGCGTGGTGGTGCACACTTGTAATCTCAGTATTTGGGAGGCTGAGAAAGGAGGATCGCAGGTTCAAAGCCAGCCTCAGCAACTTATTAAGGCTCTCAGCAACTTAGCGAGACCTTGTTTCCAAATAAAAAATAAAATAGGTCTTGGGTGTAGCTCAGAGGTAGAAGGCCCCTGGGTTCCACCCCTAGCAACACACACACACACACACACACACACACACACACACACAAAATCAAGTGTGACTATATGAAACAAAAAAGTTTCTGCACAGCAAACAATAAACAAAATATTTGCAAAGTGGATATCTAATAAGGGCTTAATATCCAAAATGTATGGAGAATTCACACATCTCAACATCAACAAACAAACAACCCAACCAAAAGTGGGCAAAGAACTTAAACAGATATTTTTGTAAAGAGGGCATACAAATGAGCAACCAATATATGAAAAAAAAAAAGATCATCAGGAAAAGGCAAATCAGAATCACAATGAGATACCACCTCACAGTGTTTGAATAGCTGTTATCCAAAATACAACAAGCATTGGCAAGGATTCAGAGAAAAGGGAATCCTTGTGTAGTGTTGATGAGAAGGTTAATTAGTACAGCTATACTGAAAACAGCATGGTGATTCCTCAAAAACTTAAAAATGAGACCACTATGTGATCCAGCTATCTCTCTTCTGGCTGCACAAATGCTCCTTGACACATGATGGGGTTGTATCCTGATAAACTCATCATAAATTAAAAATAGTGTAAGTGGAGAATTCATTTAATAGGCCCCACCTACTGAACATTCCAGCTTAGCCACACAGCACACTTACAGTATTAGTTGTTCCCCTTGCAGTTAAAAGGCTGATTAAAGCTGCAATTTGCTGCTGCTGCCCAGCATTGAGAGAGAGGATAGGGAAGCATATCAGCAGACCAAGGTCAAAAGTTGTAGTATGGTTTCTATTGAATGTATATCACGTTTGCACCATTTTAAAGTCCAAAAATCTTGAGTCAAAACATCGTAAGTCAGGAACCATCTATACACTCAAAGGAAATCTGTATTTTAAAGAGGTATCTTCGTTTCCATGTTTGTTGCAGTATTATTCATAATAGCCAAGATATGAGCCAGGAGGGATGGTGCACGACTGTAATCCCAGTACTTAGGAAGCTGAGACAGGAGGATTATCACAGGTTCAAGAACAGTCTCAGCAACATAGGAGGCCTCATAATTTAGTGAGAATCGTGTTTTGAAATAAAAAAATAGGGCTGGGAGTGTAGCTCAGAGGTAGAATGCCTCTGGGTTCAATTCCCAGTACTTGACATACACACAAAGTCAAAATATAGAAACAATCCAAATGTCCATTAACGAATGGAAAAAGAAAATGTGTGATAACTGGGCATGGTGATGCATACCTGTAATCCCAGTACTTGGGAGGCTGAAACAGGAGGATGCAAGTTAAAGATCAGCCTCAGCAACAACTGTGTTTCAAAACAAAAACATAAAAAAGGGCTAAGGGAGGCAGAATGTCTCTGAGTTCAATCCCCAATACCACACACACAAAAAAGAAAAGGTGTCATGTATGAAAAAAAGAAAAAGAAAATGTGTCATATACCTGCTAATGGAATACTTCTAGTCATAAAAAATAAAAAAGTAAATTCTGCCATTTGTAACAACCTAGATGAAACTGGAGGACATTATGTTATGTGAAATAAGTCAAGTACAGAAATACAAATACTATATGATCTCATTTATATGTGGAATCTAAAAAAGCCACACTCAGAAACAGAGAGTAAAAAGCTGCTTTTCAGAGGCTGTGAGGTGAGGAAAATGGGGAGATGTTGGTCAAAGAGTAGAAACTTTATAAGATGAATAAGTTCTGGATACCTAATGTACATCATGGTGAGCATAGTTAATAGTAATGTATTATATACTTGCAATTTGCTAAGAGTAGATTTCAAGTGTTCTCACCACAAAAAGATAACTACGTGAAGTGATGGATATGTTAATTAGCTTGGTAATGGTAATTATTTAAAAATGTATACATATATCAAAAACTCACACAATTTTTTGTCAGTCATACCTCCATAAAACTGAAAAAGAAATATATACATCAAGGTAATTTCTCTTAATATTATCAACAAAATGTTAACATTCAGTCAACATCCTATCATTTAAAATATATATGTAAGCGGGCATAGTGGTGCCTGCCTGCAATTCCAGTACTTGAGAGGCTGAGACAAGAGAATTGGAGGTTCGAGGCCAGCCTAAGCAATGTAGTGAGACCCTCAGCAACATAGCAAGACTCTATTTCAAAATAAAAAATGCTGAAGTCTAGCTTGGAGGTAGAATGCCCTTGTGTCCAATCTCTAGTATAAAAATAAACAAATAAGTGAATAAATAAGTAAGTATATGAAGGAGAAATATAGATATAATTTTTTTTGCTGTATTGGGGATTGAACCCAGAGGCATTCTACCACTGAGCTACACCCCCAAACCTATTTTTTATTCTTTATTTTAAAATAGGGTCTCATTAAGTTGCAGAGGGTCTTACTAAGTAGCTGAGGCTGGCCGTGAGCCTACGATCCTCCTATCTCAGCCTCACAAGTACTGGGATTACAAGCGTGTGCCACCACACCCGACATAGATATAATTTAAAGTTATATACATATGTGTGTATATGTGTGTGTGTGTGTGTGTGTGTGAACTTGTGGTAGCTAGTGTTAAGGATGAAAGCCAATAATTCCACTTTTCCTTCGAAGTATATGTTGCTTGTCCTCTTAAAGATGGAGTCTATTCCCTTCCCTTGAGTCTGGGCTGGTTCTTTGGCTTACTTTGATAAAATGTGGCAGAAGTAGTACTGTTGTCAGTATTACTGTGTCAAAGCTTAAGAGGCCTGACAGCTCCCACATCTTTTCTCCTTGGAACCCAGCCACCATGTTGTAAGGAAGCCCAAGCTACCTTCTTGCTTGAGAAAGGAAGTCCATGTGAAGAGGCCCTGGAGGATGAGACATCACATGGATGGAGAGGCTCTGTGCATTACAGAAGTGTTAATATCTCACTTGGATTTAATCCTAACTGATGAGTGATGCGAACTGATAACATGCAGAATGATGTTTGTTATTTTAAGCCACTAAGTTTCACAGTGATTAATTATTCAGCAATGTGTAACTGACTCCAGTATATAGATAGATCTGTATTAGTGGTTCTTTTTTAAAAAACCTCGGGAGGAGGGTATTGGGCATTGATCCCAGGATCATTCTACCTCCAAGCTACACCCCCATCTCTTTTTTGAACAGGGTCTTGCTAATGTGCTGAGGCTGTTCTTGAACCTGTAATCCTCCTGTTTCAGCCTCCCCAGTATTGGAATCATAACATGCATTACCATGGCCAGCTAAAATCATTTTTCTTTGATGGGACCTAAGACTTACTGAAGGAGTTTCCTAGACTTATGTTAGTGGTTTACATAAATGCCTGCTAGTCATTTGGGCAAATGTAAATTGTTGCAATCTTCAGTATACTTTTCTCTCTTTGATTCATGCTTTCCCTTCAGACCAGCTAGCAGTTAACCCCATAAAGTTCAAGGCAGCCTTCGGCAGCAGCATGTCATGCAACTAACTGACTATTTCATTTATCATTAAAATATTCCTACCAGTGGCTACCCAGATATGTTGTTCACGCACTGGTTTCCAGAACCAATCGCAGCTCAACTCCCAGCATGCACATTTTTCAGCCAGCCTATGGCAGTTTGGAGTTCAAAGATTCCCTCTCTGCTGTGTCTGCTTCAGAATCAGGGACCTTCTCCATCACTTCCTAGAGCACAAGGCAAGCAGTTGAGGGTGTTAAATCATGGCACCAGGTTCTACTCTCACACTGGGTATTACTCAGGAGAGTTCTTGCCACCTGAAAGGTGTCACTATAGCCAGGCGTGGTGGTGTATGCCTGTAATCCCAGTATTTTGGAGGTTGGGACAGGAGGATCATGGGTTTGAGGCCAGCCTCAGCAATTTAGCAAGGCTGTCAGCAACTTAGTGATATCCTGTTCCAAAATAAAAAGGGCTGGGGGTGTAGCTTATAGGCAGAATGCCCTTGGGTTCAATCCCCAGTACCACAAAAAAAAAAAAAAGAAAGAAAAGAAAAAATTAAAAAAGAAAAGAAAGGTGTTACTACAGAAGAATCATTTTGTTCTTTCAAGTTCTCAAAGAAGATGATATTGAGACACAAATTCATATTTTCTCAGATATTATAACATTGGTAAGTTTCCTTTTGCTCCTGTTGATCAAAGCAACATAAATGATATGCATTAGAACATTTGTGGGATGTAGTGGCACACGCTTGTAATCCCAGTACTTGGGAGGCTGAGACAGGAGGATTGCAGGCTCTTGGCCAGCCTTAGCAACTTAGTGAGGCCCTGAGCAACTTAGTGAAACCCTGTTTCAAAAATAAAATAGGGCTGGAGTTATAGCTCAAAGGTAGGATGCCCCTGGGTTCAATAAAAAATAAAATAGGGCTTGGGTTGTAGTTCAAGGGTAGAATGGCCCTGAGTTCAATACTGTGCATGTGCATGTGCGCCCGTGTGTGTGTGTGTGTGTGTGTGTGTGTGTGTGTGTGTGCGCGCGCACGCACACACACACACACACACACACACACAGTGGGGCAAGATTTTAGCAAAAAGCTAGTATTCTAGAAACTGTTCTTTGGCTAGTCTTTCAGAAAAGAACTGACTGTCAATTCTTTCCCTAATTTCTCCCACTGAGCCATTTGTTCAAGGTTGACAGCCAAATGAATGTGGAAAATGTTCCATTTGGAAAGATCAAGGTTAATACAGAATTTGGTCTCAGTTTTACTCAGCTCTATAGCACAATTCTCTATTTCTAGTTTTCCTAATTCCAACCAGAAGAAGAAAAAAAAGTGTCATTCTGTTACCTTAGTTATATTAAGAGAATAAGTCATAGCTGCACCAAGCAGAAAATCAGTCAGAATAATGCCTAGCACACAGTAGGTGTGCCGTCATTTCATATTGAACAGACTTACTCAGTCACATAAAATTTGGTGACAGACGTGGCATCAGGATGCCCAACCCCCAAGTGTGCCATCTGCTGCTTAGGTACCCTGTTCTCACACATCAGTTTATTTTTACATGAACACATTTAAAAAAATGTTTTCATCTGTAATTTTAATATCCAGCCAACTGTGCATAATGTTTAATGACATTCTATTAACAAAGAAACACTTTTAGAAGAACTGCAGGGAAGTCACAACTGCTGCTTTCTCCCCAGCACCTGATGCAAGAGTTTTAGGCAGGGGACAATTGGATGACAGCTCTTCAGATTTTTAATGTCCACAGACCGAGTTTCATGAGGCAAATGTCTGTCACTGGAAAGCGATCCTCAAAAGAGCTGCTGGGTGACTTTCAGTGTAGTGGAAACAAAGCATCACCATGGGTGACACGAAGTGACAGGCGCTGCTCTGCCTAACACCATTTCTACCTCTGGTCTTTTCATGGCTGGAAGACTCCCTGTGAGGAACTCCGCTTTTTCCAAGAACCAGTTCACATCTCTCTTGGAGTGGAAAAACTCAAGCTCAGTAAGAAGCATGAGTGTCTTGGAGTAGGAAGAGAGCCTCAAGGAAAAGGGTGCAGGAGTGAGAAGTGTGGAGGCCATGGTGCTGCTTTTTTTTTAACCATATACTTTTAAGCCGAGTGTGGTGGCACACACTTGTAATCCCAATACTTGGGAGGCTGAGACAGGAGGATTGCAAGTTCAAGGCCAGCCTCAGCAACTTAGCAAGACCTTGTTTCAAATTTTTAAAAAATACAAAGGGCAGGGGATGTAACTCAGAGGTAGAGTGCTACTGGGTTCCATCCCCACTACCACAATAAATAAATAATACAATATTTTTATTGGTGCATTGTAATTATGCATCATAGAGAGGTTCAGAGTGATAGGAAAATATATGCACACAGCACTTGGTGTGTTTCCCTCTGGATCCCACTCCACTCCCTCCCCTTCCCCATACATATTATTAAGATTGGTATTGGTAATTTCATATATGTATATAGCATTATTTGAGCTGTTGCCTTCATCAAGTTTTCCTCCACCCACTTCTCTCCCCTAGATGCCCTCCATCGCTCCATTGGAGTCTCTCCTCCTTTTTCTGAAGTCTGTTTTGTTTCCCAAGTTCTCTCTAGCATGGTGCTGCTTTTAACCTGTCATTGATGAAATTTTGAAAGATTAGGATTGAGAATAAAAGCTTTGCAATAGGTAGGCTTGGACTCAATTCCTAGATGCACTTCTTAGTAGCAATGTGAACATAGGCAATTTATTTAACATTTCTGATCTTGCATCCTCATCTGTATTAGTTTCCTAACACTGCTGTAACAAATGACTTCACATTTAATAGCTGAAAAACACAGAAATTAAAGACAAATGGTACATGATATGGAATGTAAAAAAAAAATTGATCTCATAGAAGTTAAGAGTAGAATGGTGATCAGCAGAAGGCTAGGGAGAGTTGGGGTGGGGAAAAAGTTGATTGATGAGTGGGTGCTAAGTTATAGTTAGAAAAGTGTAAGAAGCTCCAGTGTGATGTTGCACACTGGGGAGACTATAGATAATGATATTGTGTTGTTTATTTCAAAAAGCTAGAAGAAGCTGGGTGCTATAGCACATGCCTGTTATCCCAGTACTTGGGAGGCTGAAACAGCAGGCTCTCAGGTTCAAAGGTAGCCTCAGCAAATTAGTGAGACCCTGTTTCCAAATTAAAACATAAAAAAGGCTGAGGATGTAGCTCAAAGTTAGAATGCCCCTGGGTTCAATCCCCAGTATTCCCTCCCCACACACAATTGGAAGAAAGGATTTCAAATATTTTCACCATAAAGCAATGATAAAAATTTGAGGGGACAAATATGTTTAACCTGATCTAAACATTATATAATGTATACATATATCAAAACATCACATGGTAGGCTGAGACAGGATGATCACAGGTTAAAGACCAGCCTCAGCCTTAGTGAGACTCTTAGCTACCTAGTGAGACCCTGTTTCAAAATAAAAAAATAAAAAGGTCTAGGAGTGTAGCTTGGAGGTAGAACATCCTTGAGTTCAATTTCCAGTAGCACAAAAAATTCATATGGTGCCCCATAAAATATATACTTTTATGTTTTTATATATCAGTTAAAATTTTTGAAAATTTAAAATTACAAAACTTTGGGGGGGGGTACTAGGGATTTAACCTAGGTATATTCTAGCTCCGAGATAAATTCCAGCCCTTTTTATTTTTTATTTGGAAACAGGGTCTTTCTAAGTTGCTAAAAGTCTCACTAAGTTGCTGAGGCTGGCCTTGAACCTATGATCCTCCTGTCTCAGCCTCCCAAGTACTGGGATTACAGGTGTGTGTGCCATTGTGCCCACTCTAAACTAAAAAAAAAAAAGAAAGAAAAAAAGAAAAAAGAAAAAAACTTTATCGTGTCATAGTTCTGGAAGCCAGATGTCTGAAATCAAGGTATTTGGCAGGATTGCTTCCTTCAGGAGGTTCTGAAGGAGACTCCATTCCATGCCTCCCTCCTAGCTTCCCATCCCATAGGGTTCCCATGGCAACCTTAGACTTTCCTTGGCTCCAGACTGCATACATCTCTGCTTTCATCTTCACCTGGCCTTTCTTTGCCTCACACCTCTTTCCTCTTACAAGGACACCAATCATCGGAATTAGGGCCCACTCCTGTCCAGGACGATCTTGTCTTAAGATACCTTCACCTCTGAAAAGACTCTTTTTCAAATAAGATCTTGTTCACTGATACTGTGTGTTAAGATTTGGACACATGGTGGCGCATGCTTGTAATCCCAGCATTCGGGAGGCTGAAACCGGAGGATCTAGGTTCGCGGCCAGCCTCAGCTACCTAGTGAGGCACTCCGCAACTTTGTGAGACTCAGTTTCAAAATAAAGAATAAAAAATAGGACT
This sequence comes from Graphiurus murinus, assembly GCA_004027655.1. Taxonomy (NCBI): domain Eukaryota; kingdom Metazoa; phylum Chordata; class Mammalia; order Rodentia; family Gliridae; genus Graphiurus; species Graphiurus murinus. The sequence continues at coordinate 12,621 of PVLC010010102.1, forward strand.
GGAGGTATAGCTCAGAGGTAGAATGCCCCTGAGTCCAATCCCCAGTACCGCAAAAAAAAAAAAAAAAAAAAAAAAAGATTTGGACAATTATTTTGGGGGGAATGGGACACTAACACTCTATACTACCATATATGGCTATCATTAAAAGTGAATATACCAAAGACATTATTGTTACCTGGGGGCGGTAAGAACTCAATAAAAGGTCACTATGAGCAGGGTGGAGATGGTGCCCACCTGTAGTCCCAGTACTTGGGAAACTGACATAGGAGGATTGCAGGTTCAATGCAAGCCTCAGCAACTTAGCAAGGCCCTCTGCAACTTAGACTGTATTTCAAAATAAAAAATAAAAGGGCTGGGGATATAGCTCAGGGGTAGAATACCCCTGGGTTAAATTTCCAAAACTACAAAAAAAAAAAAAAAGGAAAAAGAAAAGGGGAAGCCAAGCGTGTTGGCATACACCTACACCTGTGATCCCATTATTTGGGAGGCTGAGACAGGGTGATCACAGGTTTGAGGCAAACCTCAGTAACCTAATGAAACCCAGTTTCAAAACAAAAAAGTAAAAAGGGCTCGGCATGTAGAATACCCCTGATTCAATCCCCAACACAACAACAACGATGATGATGATGATGATGATGATGATGATGAGGAGGAGGAGGAGGAGGAGGAGGAGGAGGAGGACAATGACAACAAGGGGCAAGGGCAAGGTGGCAAACATTGCACATGCAAATGGAATGAATTGTAGGAACCTTACTTCATGGCAAACAATGAATCCTATGCCATAGTGCAAAAAGTACTTTGCTTGTGCAGTCACAAGTACACTATAAGAGAGGAAAAAAATGACATTCACGGAATATAAGAAGATGGAGTCAGCCTTCATCACTGTGGGCACATGGTGACCTGATGGTAGTTAGGAAGAAAGCCAGGCTTCAGTTTGGGCACTTAGAGACTTCCTTGAGGGAGCATAGAGACAAGGCCTATTCCTGCCTGCATATCAAAGGGGCTGGTGGGCAACAGTGTGAGTTGGGGCTCTGCAGATGCTAAGGATCTCTGTACTTCCCTCATGGAGTCCACCAAGGATGAGGCAACCAACCTCAATCATGTTCCACATCTTTAAAACTTGAGGGAAAGCCACCCAAGAGAATGCATTCCAGCAGGTAGAGAAGGGGTGACCAAATGTAAAGGCTAGAAGGACCACCTCGCATTCCCATTTGGCAAAAATGCTCAGGGGACTTCTAACTTCAACCTATGTGGTTTACACACTTTGCATTAACACAGCTAACCATAGGAACAGCCTTCCAGGCCCTTGCCCACTCATAAAAAAAGAGCAGTTTCTCTACCTCCTAGATTTGCTGATATGATCCCCTATGAGGTTCGCTTCTAAATGAAAGGAAACCACAAGCTGCCAATCTTTACAATCCTCAAATTCTCCAACTTTAGTTAGGGCTCCAGGGAGTCAGTTGGCAGTGGAGAGAGAAAGTGAGAGCCTTTCAGGGGGAAAAACAAAAGCCTCCAAATGACAAGAGAGCGTTCCAGAATGAGAAACCAGAGTTGGAACATGGGTTTGGGCTCCATCCAGGCCTCTGCTGATGTGGGGCTGCAGAAACAGAACTCAGAATTCCTGACACAACGACTTTTGCTCCCAAACCACGAGTGAGTTCTCTCCAACTTTGTGGGAGAGTTATCCTACACATCGCTGAAAAAGGAGAAATCTACCAACATTCTGCTGGGCTGGAAAGAGAGGGTGTTGGCAATGGGAAATTTGGCTTCAGCAAGGAAAAAAAAAATGTATCGGACATTTCTCTGTTATCTCCCAGGACTTCTGGAGGGGGGTTGGGTCCTGCTTGGTATTAAGAGAGAAGGCTAAACAATCTTTCCCCTGGTGCCAAATGAGGAGAAAGCCTTTGTCCCCATCCCGTCTTTTAAAAAAGTCTTTAAAATATGCTTTTCCCACTGAGATGAGACCCAGTTAGGTAACTTATATTCCTTTTAAAGATTGTGGTAGCAGCTGTCATATCACCGATAATAAAAACATAGGGCAGTTTTCTCTAAAGATACTTTGAGTAAAAAGTGTCCAGTGTCAAACAAGGATGTGAAATGCTGCATCATCTACTTTTAAAATGGCAAATTAAAGGCTGCGAAAGGTACATTGTTAAGAATCCTGTGTGAATTTGTTGAACTTGGCTTGTCAAGAACTTATTTGATCGCACAACGCTGTCAAGGTAGAATTTTCAAAAACTTAAAAATTGTGACAATCATACAACCAGAGTGAGCATATGTCAAAAATGTATTTCACACAAAGATTTATTTAACTTGTTAATGAGGGTATCGGTGGAATGGCAGAGCTGGTTCAAAGGAGAATTTAAGAGCCTGATATAGTCATGGGAAGACAGAATGCTAAAATAAGACTGCAAATTGCTGAAATGCAAAACAGGTTAATGCCCTATGGGGCAATAAAACCGTTTTATTGCCAATGATTAGGTTGTTATGGGGCACAATTGACCTTAAGATAGGGAGATTATCCATGTGGACTGATGAGTGTGTGTGTGTGTGTGTGTGTGTGTGTGTGTGTGTGTGTGTGTGTGTGTTGCTAAGGATTGAAGCCAGGGACATTCTACCTCTGACCTACACCCCCAGCCCTATTTTATTTATTTATTTTTTGAGATAGGGTCTCATTAAATTATGGAGGGTCTCACTAAATTGCTGAGGCTGGCCACACACCTGCAATCCTCCTGTCTCAGGCTCCCAAGTATTGGGATTACAAACATGTGCCACCATGCCTGGCTGTGGATTGATATTTCTAATGCAACATGGTGGAAAATACAGTTCTGTGTGTACCTAAACCTGCTTTTCATGATGGGCTGTATCTCAGTAGTTTCAACACCATTTACACAGTCTTCCAGTCTAGAATGCTAAGAGGTACTATGACCTCTTCCTCCCTACTACCATGTCTCAATTAAATGTCTTTCATTAGCCTAAATATTTCCTTCTCTTCCTTCCTTTCCAGACTACATCCTCTCAACTTTTGCTTAAATTACCAGACAGCTTTCTAACTTATCTTCCTAATTCCTTTGGTTTTATCATAAAAATATTCCATATGAGCTGGGTGTGGTGGTGCACACCTGTAATCCCAGTACTTAGGAGGCTGAGATGGGAGGATGGCAGGTTCAAGGCAAGACCCTGTTAAAAATAGGGCTGGGGGTATACCCTGTGTTCAATCCCAAGTATCATAAAAAATTCCATATGGAAAGCTATAACAATAAATATGATACACCCATTTACCACCTAGCTTAATCAAATTTTAATTTATTATAGTTCTTTTCATCTGATTTTTAAAAGAAAATTATGATAGATCAAAGTGGAGCCCCATGTGTTACCATCCCCAATCTCATTAATTTCTCTCTCTTCCTAGATGTAATTAACATCATGAATTTGGAAGTTATCATTATCATGCAAGCTTTAGTTAAATTATTACATTTGTGTATGTCTCTAGACCATGCAGAGTATTACATTCCAGATTTTAAACATAGGTAGACAGATAGACAGACTGACAGACAGATAGACAAATGATATGTATATGATATATATATATATATATATGGGACTAAACCACAAAAATATTTCTGAAAGTTGCTTTTGTTACTCAGTAGTATGTGTTAAAAATCACAATTCGAAGTCATGATGAGAAGTTCAATTTGGTTGTTGTCAATTTGTTGACACTTTATCTAGCAAACATGATGAATCCTCTTATTTGTTTTAATAATTTATCTGTAGTTTCTCTTGAATTTTCTATATAGCTTATCTTATAATCAGCAAATAATTTTTCTCTTCCAAATCCAATTTGAATACACATTATTTATTTATGTTGCCTTTTTGCATTGGTTGGGACTTTTACTATTATGTTGGAGAGAAGCATCTGTTGATGCTTACTGAGATTCTGACTTTATGGGAGTGTGTCGAAAGAATTGCAACTGATGTGTGCTCTAAATTTTGTTTGGATACATTTGATTGGACTTTATCAAATATTCTCTGCTCTATTGAAATATTATTATGTATTATTTATTAGTTGTATTCTTTATTAGTATGGAATATTAGTTTGCTTTTCCATTGCCGTGACCAAAATATTTGACAAGCACAACTTAGAGGAAGAAAAGTGTATTTGGGCTCACGGTTTTGGAGGTTTAGTCCATGGTTGGCAGGCTCTAAGGCAGAAATTGCAGTGGCAGGGCCTCAGGTCATAGTGGAGGAGGAATAGCCACTTTCAGCTCATGGCAACCAGGAAGCAGAAAGAATGATAAAAGAGGACTAGGGAAATATATAGTCTTCACAACCGTACCCTCAGTGACCCATGTCCTCCAGCCATGCTCAACTTCTGAACCTTTCTGCATTGGGCGCCATGCTTTCAACACATGAGCCTTTTGGGGAGACATTCTAAACCCCAACTATAACATGTGGTATAATATATTTATACATTTTCTGATAATAAATTATCATTTAATTTCTGGAATAAAATGAATGATGTGCTGAAATGTATATAGGGTTTGTTTTTTATCAGGTAGGATAAGGTAACAGACACAGAGACAACTGCCTTTGAAAGAACAATGTATTATTCATAATTCCCAACAAGAGGGGATATGTCATGCCACACAGGGCCATGTGGGAAAGCAACAGGATCCATCAGAAGACAAAAGGAGTAGGGACTGGGAGCATGGGCAGAAGCCCTTATTGTGATGTTTGTGGGAAGGGTGGAATGAGACTGAGGAGGGAATTAAGGATTGGCTAGTTTGAATAATTTCAGCAGGCTCTAAGCTATAAGTTGTGATCCCTAGTTATCTAGTACCTGGCACTGGGGTGCTTTAGGGCAAGGAAAATATTGTCTTAGTGCTTAAGAGTTAGATAAAAGAGGTGGTTGCGGGTACAGACTCTTATGAAAGGCACAATGGCAGACATTTTTTTTCTCTCTCTCTAGAATTAGGTAACCCTGGGAAAGGCAATCTCTACAGAATTAGCAAAGGTCCCAAGATGTCAAAGCGTCATAAAACACAAGATGTTTAAAAAACCCATGATAAATAAAGATTTAAAATTTTGTCTTTTGTACTGCTAGATTTGATAAAACATTTCTTCATGAGATAGTTCTAGGATTTCCTTCTCTTACATTTTCCTTCATAAAGTGTGTGTGTGTGTGTGTGTGTGTGTGTGTGTGTGTGTGTGTGTAAGAGAGAGAGAGAGACAGAGAAAGAACATGAGAGTATACAAAGGAGTAAAATATAAACAGTTGGTGAACCTGGGTAAACAATATATCAGTTCTTATCATTTTCCTTTAAGTTAAAAATATATCAAAATAAGTGGATGGAAGAAAGTAGGAAAAGAAGGAAGGGAGGGAGGGAGGGAGTAATTGAATGAATTTCTAGGGGTCAAAACTGAAAAAGAGCTGAGTGTGGTAGTGCATGCCTGTAATTCCAATACTGGGGAGGTTGGGACAGGAGGATTGCAGGTTCACAGCAAGCCTCAGCAACTTTGTGAGACCCTGTTTCAAAATAAAAAATAAAATAGGGCTGGGGGTATACCTTGGAGGTAGAATGCCACAATAAATAAAAATAAAACAGGCTCAGGGTGCAGTTTCTAGGGAGAATGCCCCCGGGTTGGCCAGGTGTGGTGGCACATTCCTGTAATCCCATTACTTGGGAGGCTGAGACAGGAGGATTGCAGGTTTGTAGTCAGTCAGCCTCAGCTACTTAGTGAGGCCCTCCGCAACTTAGTGAGACCCTGTTTCAAAATAAAGAATAGGGCTTGGTGTGTAGCGTGGAGATAGAATGCCCCTGGATTCTATCCCCAGTACCACGAAAAAAGAAAGAAAAGAAGCCTTCTGGGTGAACAGGCATTCATTAATTCTTTGACCACCCTAAAAGAATTACCTGCATCATTAAATAAAAGACTTAGGTATTAATAGCAACTTGAAGACTTGAAGAGGCACCAGGTAAACTTGAGACCCTAAATAAAACATGGGCTCTCAAAATTCTCTGTTCTATTTAGAATAAACAGAAATGCACCTCCCAGCAAAGGTTAATGTGTAGGTCTAGGATTGGAAGAGGGAAAAGGTATCCTTGGGAATTTAGAACTGCAGACCTACTTTCATAGGGTTAAAATTTACATTACTACTGGGCGTGGTGGTGCACATCTGTCATCCCAGTACTTGGGAGGCAAAGACAGGAGAATCGCAGGTTCAAGTCCAGCCTCAGAAACATAGCGAGACCCTCAGCAACTTAAAGAGGCTACATTTCAGTTTTTTTAAGTAAAAAACATTTACACCACCTGAGTGGCAGACAATACCTGTGCTCTTCAACTCTCAAGCACCTGAAAGACTACTTCCCAGCCCCTTTAGAGCTAGGTGTGGCCATAGGACTAACCTTTGCTCTTGAACACTCCTAGGCTGAGGAGTCAAAAGTCCCTTCACCATCCTTGACCTTCTCTTTCTCCTGTTTTAGTGATCAAGAATACACAACAAGCCGGGCGTGGTGGCACATGTCTATAATCCCAGTACTTGGGATGTTGAGGCAGGAGGATCACAGATTCGAGGCCAGCCTCAGCAATTTAGCAAGAGCCTTTTTCAAAACAAAGACCTTCATGTATGTTCATGGGTAGACCGAATTAATATGGTCTGAAAGGCATGGAAATTTGTACTGTAGGAGAATTGGAATATTTAAAGATGGTTGATAGTTTTAATTTTAATTTTATGTCTTTTGTATGGTTCTACAAGGAAATGTTTTGTAATTTGGCTTCATTATTAAGATTCAGTACTTGACAGCCAGTTTAGATAATATTGTTTAGTACTATTTGCTTGCATATTAACAACAAAACCTTTTGGAAGACCCACAAATCATGATATGGAACATATTTCTGAGGCATTCTAAGCATTAAAGTGTTGTGGCAATACCTATATAGACTGAGATGTCCCAGGATGATTTCAAGAAGAAAACCTGTAAATATCAGTTCTACACACTGAAAGTATGAATTCACTTGTTTTCCCAGCCCTCTGGGTCACTGACTGGGACACATGTTGTCCCAATAATACCTGGTAGCATGGCATACCTGCAGTGCACCTTACAATACTAAAGCAAGGTTTTTATTTTATAAATAGCCATATTACCAAAAGTGATCCTCAGACTCAACGCAGTCCCCATTAAAATACCAATGATATTCTTCACAGAACTAAAAAAAATCCTAAAATTCATATGGAGGAGTGAAAGACCCAAAATAGTCAAATCAATCCTCAGCAAAAAGAACAAGGCTGAAGGCATCACCATACCTGATTACAAATTACCCTACAGAGCCATAGTGACAAAAACAGCATGGCACTGGCATAAAAACAGCCACATAAACTAATGAAAATGAATAGAATACACATGATCATCCTACACAGCTATAATTATCTGACTCTTGACAAGGATGTCAAAAACATGCCAGTGAGGATGTGGGAAAAAGGAACTCTTACACACTTTTGGTGGAAATGTAAATTTGTAACACCCCGATGGCGAACAGTATGGAAGTTCCTTAAAAGACTAGGAATGAACCCACCATATGACCCAGCTATATCATTCTTTGCTAATTATCCAAAAGAATTAAAGTCAGCATACTACAGTGATACATGCATACCTGTGTTATAATTTTTAAGGACAAAAACTGACATTACATAATGATAAAAAGATCAATTCACTAAGAAGACATAAGAATTATGTGTACAAACCAAAAAACAGAGATTCAAAATACATTAAGCAAAATTTGATAGAACTGAAAATACTTAATAAATTTATAATTGTAGATGGAAACCTTTCAATACTCTTCTCTTAGTACTTGATTAAATAATTATACAGAAATTCATCAAAGATATGAAAGGAGTGAAACCATCAATTACTTGGACCTAACTGACTTTTATTTACAGAAAATTTCACTGAACAACAATAAAACTCTCATCCTTTCCAAGTGTATATAGAGTACCCACTAATATAGAGTATATTCTAGATAATAAAATAAGCCTTAACCACTTTAACATAATTGAAATGATACAAAGTATGTTCTTTGGCAATAATGAAATTAAACCAGAAATGAAATAATAGAATAAACAGGACATCTTGAAAATCCTTTGACTCTTAGAAATTAACAATTACTACATTAAATAATCCATGTGACACATAGAAATCCCAAGGGAGATAAGAAAATGTTTTGACCTGAGCAATGATAATACATCATAACAAAATTTGTGTGGTGCCCCTAAAACAGTCTAAACACACCAATTAAAAGACTCAGGAAATAAAGGGCTGCATGTTTACTCTCATATATGGAAGCTAGAGGGGAAAAAAGGAAAGAAACGGGATCTCATGAAAATGAGGAGAGAAACCAGTAGAGTATTCCAAGGGCCTCAGAGGAGGGAGAAGAGGCGGTACCAGGAAACAGACCAAATAATGTTATTTGCATATATTTCAATGTATCACTATGCATCTCATGATCATGTACAATTACCAATAAAAATTTTTACAAAAATAAGAAGTAAAAACAAAAAGAGACAAGCACCAGTTTAAATTAAATAATCAAGACTCTCCTATATGCTGAATTTGATAGCTATAATTATGTAGAAATGTGTATCATTCAATGCTTATATTGGTAGAGAAGAAGGGTCTCAAATCAAACTTCAACATTAAGAAATTAGGAAAAGAAGCCAGGTGCAGTGATGCACACCTGTAATCCCAGGACTAGAGAGGCTGAGACAGGAGGATTGCAGATTAGAGACCAGCATCAGTAACTTAGGCCTTCCGCAACTTAGTGAGAGCCTGTTTCAAAATAAGAAATTAAATAGCTCAGAGGTAGAATGTCCCTGGGTTCAATCCTCAGTACCACACACATACACACACACAAAAAAAAAAAAGGAAAAAAAGAGCAAAATAAGCCCAGCAGCTCTTGAACTTGTGTGAAATAGAAAAGATTTTCAAGGTCACACATTGTATTTCAATAATTTAGTATGCAGTTTCTACTTTGCAAATCAGTACAATATACCTATCGAATCCACTTAATCAGTCTCACATAAACTTCAAGACAGTGGACTGGAACTCAGAGATGATGAAGGATGAAGGTGTCCCCATTAACCTGTCTCAGGAAATCGTGGACACTGGGCATGACACAAGAACGTTCTATGCAGACAGACGGAAGCCTGCCAAAGTCGGTCTGTATTTTCATGCTGATAGTACTTAATTTTTTCTTTTTTTCTTGTGGTACTTGGGATTGAACCCACGGGCATTCTAACTCCGGGCTACATCCCCAGCACTTCTTATTTTTTGTTTTGAAACAGAGTCTCACTAAATTACTCAGGGCCTCGCTAAGTTGCTGAGGCTGTCCTTGAACCTGTGATCCTCCGGTCTCAGTCTCCCAAGTACTGGAATTACAGGCACATGCCACCATACCTGGCAACATTTTTCGTATTTTAAAAAAGAAGCTGGATGTGGTGGTGCATGCTTGTATCCCAGTACTTGGGAGGCTGAGACAGGAGGATCACAGGTTTGCCGCCAGCCTCAGCTACTTAGTGAGGCCCTCCACAATTTAGTGAGACCCTGTTTCAAAATAAAGAATAAAAAAATAGGGCTGGGAGTGTGGCTCAGAGGTAGAATTCAATCCCCAGTTCCTTAAATAAATACATAAATAAATAAATGAAAACACCTAGCATTTTCTTCCCACACCCTGCTGTGTCATTTCATGTACTCCAATTCAGAAACTTCTAGGCTAGAAAACGAAATGGACAAGGGATCTACTTAGGAAACAACTTTACTTCTGAGATGGTCCCATAGAATTCCCCCATAACAGACTGAATATATTAAGCCCAAAAGGAAACTATGTAAAAGGAAGCTATTTCTGGGGCTAAAATAATTATTTGGGAAACATACTGCATTTCATTAAATTGTCAAGCAGTAGGCCTCTGTGTCTCCTTGTGTGTTGTGCTGTGACTATCTTCTAAAATGCCACATTCCACTGTCAACTTGATATTTGGAACCAGCTGGCCTCACTCAACTGCCATCCATTATGTTGCATTGTTTTATAAGAAATGTGATTTCTCAGGCAGGCGACATGTAGATCCCAAGGAAACTGTTTTGCACATTGT
>PVLC010010102.1:22864-51763 GCA_004027655.1 Graphiurus murinus
GGGGATTGAACTCAGGGGCATTCTACCTCCGAGCTACACCCCCAGCCCTATTTTTTATTCTTTATTTTTGAAATCGAGTCTCACTAAGTTGCGGAGTGCCTCACTAGGTAGCTGAGGCTGGCCGCGAACCCGCATCCTCTAGTCTCAGCCTCCCGAATGCTGGGATTACAAGCGTGCGCCACCACGCCCGGCTTTATTCTTCATTTTGAAACAGAGTCTCACTAAGTTGCGGAGTACCTCACTAAGTAGCTGAAGCTGGCAACAAACTCTGATCCTCCAGTCTCAGCCTCCCAAATGCTGGGATTACAAGCATGCGTCACCACACCCGGTTGTACTGAGCATATTTTAAAAATATATTTATCCTACACACAGAAGATGTCACCTTGAAGAACTGGGCTTATTCAAACTGCTATTAGGTTTATACATGCTGCTCCGTTCTCTCAAGACAACTTCATTTTCAATATTGTTTTAAATAAAGTTTCAAACTCCAGCTTTGTTGGCTTAGATGCTTGCAGGGGAGTTGGCTCAGTATGCTTTCTTGTTTGGGATCATCTTCTGTTGCTAAGAGACTTGCATATGCTGAGAGATGACCTAGTAGGAACTCTCCTCAGAAATGAATCTACCGGTAGCCATTGGTATACACAAACAATCGTGGTCAGGTAGAGTTTCAGAGAAGACATATTCCTTTTCTTTCAACAACAATGGAAGCTGACGTCTGTTTCTGTGTGTGTGTGTGTGTGTGTGTGTGTGTGTGTGTGTGTGTATGTGTTACTGAAGATTGAACTCAGGGGCATTCTACTGCTGAGCTACACTCTCATCTGATTTGATTTTCTTAGATTGAAACGAGGTCTCACTAAGTTGCTGAAGGCCTTGCTGAATTGCTGAGGTTGGCTTTGAACCAGCCTCCCAAGTACTGGGATTACAGGCATGCTGACGTCTGAAATTTAAGCATAATCCATTACTACTGAGGCAGGGGTCAAAGTTGCAGTGGCCCTGCTAAAGCCTGAATTTTTCATCTAAATCCCAAATATTGTTTTTTTCAAATATACTTTTATTGATGCATTGCAACCATACATTATATTGAGGTTTAGTGTGATAGAAACATTCATGCAAGTGAGATTAGCCAGCCACAGAAAGTGAAGGGTCATATGTTTTCTCTCATATGTGGAAGCTAGGGAGTAATCAGGACACCAGAGGGACTTTAGATAATGGAGGAGAAACTCCAGTGGAGCCAGGAGCCAGGAAGGTGATTTAGGGGAAGGGGGCAGAGGGGAGAGGGAGGATCAATGAAGGAATCACTTCCACTGACATTCTGTACATATGTGAGAATACCAATGCCAATCGCAATACCCTATATGGGGAAGGGGGGAAGTGGGCAGGGAGCTGGGGGAAAGCCCCCCAAAAGAAAGAAACATACATGCACACAGCACTCTGAGTGTTCCCTATTGGCTACTGCTCAGCTCCTGTGACAGTTAGATATAAAATGTTCCCTAAAGAGCTCATTTGTTTATGTTTGGAGCTGATGTAATTGAGTCATGAGGGTTGTAATTGCAGCAGTGGATAATATCCATTGTAATGAATTTATCTGCGTGGAGATCCAGGCCGGCAGGATGTGGCTGGAGGTGGGTCCCTGGGGGTGCGAGCTTGGGGATTATATAAATGGCTCCTCCTCTCCCTACTCACTTTTCTTGCTTCCAGCCTCCATGATGTGAGGAGCACAGCCCATGTACTCTTCATCTCTCTGCCTCCCACCACCATGCCCTGAGATCCTCGGTCCCTGGTCTCACATGGGCTGAATCTGAAACCATAAGAAAGTAAATCTTTTTTCTTCTAAGTTACATGGTCAGTGTTTAGATTATGGCTGTGAGAATGCTGACTGGAATTGCTTTCTTCTCCTCCCCATTCATAATATTGGAATTGGTATTGATAGCTTCATGAACTTACATAAGATTGTTTGAACTGTTTCGTGTGTGTGTGTGTGTGTGTGTGTGTGTGTGTGTTAGTGGGAATTGAACCCAGGGGCATTCTACCTCTGAGCTACATCCTCATCCTTATTTTATTTTTTATTTTGAAATAAGGTCTCATTAAGTTGTGGAGGGCCTCACTAAGTAACTGAACCTGGCCACTAACCTGCAATCCTCCAGTCTCAGTCTCCCAAGTACTGGGATTACAGGTGTATACCACCACATCTGGCTTAGACTGTTTTCACAATCAGGTCTCCCCCCCTCTCCTCTTTTCTCTCCCCAAGTCCTCTTCTAATACAGAATGAATACAAATGTGCATTTACTTAACAGTTGCACAGATTTATTGTCTCCTAGTCTCAGTGGATTAGGAATCCAGGCACAATTTAGCTGGGTCCTATGTATCAAGCGTCCTATGAGGCTGCAAATAAGGTGTCATCCAAGGCCAGGATTTTATCTGAAAGCTAAACTAGGGAAGGATCCACTTCCAAGCTCACTACATGATTGCAGATAGGATGCAGTGCTATTTGGATTGTTGGACTGAGGATATCATTTCCTCACTGGCTGTTAGCCAGAGGGCCCCCTCAGTTCTTCGCTGCTGTAGTTGAGATCTTAAATGTTCCTCAAATGCATGTGTGTTAAAGGCTTAGATCCCAACGTAGCACTATTGGGAGGTGGTAGAATCTCTAAGAGGCCGGTGCCCAGTGGAAGGAAGTTAGGTCACTGGGGATGTGCCCTAAAGAGGATATTAGGAACCCAGCCTCATTCGCTTTCTTTCTCTTTTTCTCCTTCCAGCTGCCATGAGGTGAGAAGCTTTGATCCACCATGCACTTCCCACCTTACCACAGACCCAAAATGATGGGACCAACCAACCATGGACTGAAACCTCTGAAAATATGAGCCAAAATAAGTCTTTCCTCTTCATAAGTTGGTTGTCTTGGGTACTTTGTTATAGTAACAGAAAGGTAATAACACTTGCCAATTGTGCCTCCTAAAAAAGCCACCTTGCCTCATCAAGGAAGCAAAAGAGAAAGTCTGATACCAAAGTGGAGGTTATACTCTCTTATAATCTAATCATAACAGTGCATTTCAAAGGTGAGATAGTCTATCAAGTATAATCAAGTTCCTCAAGGGAAGGAGATTATATAAGGCCATGAATACTAAGAAATGGAAATATTGGGGACCATCTTAAAAGGTATGTGCCATGCTGAGACATAAGATAACTCTCCCTTTTATCATAATGGCTTTCATATTTTTCCTCTCTCTCTCTCTCTCTCTTTTTTGTCCTGAGGATTGAACCCAGGGGCATTCTACCTCCAAGCTACATCCCAAGACTTTTTATTTTTTTATTTTGAAACACAGTCTTGCTATGTTGAGGAGGGCTTCACTAAGTTGCGAAGGCTGGTCTGAAACCTGCAATCCTCCTGTCTCCACTTCTCAAGTACTGGGATTACACGTGTGCACCACCACGTCCAGCTTAGTTTTATTTTTTGTTCTTGCTGGGGTACAATCCCAGGAAATATTAGCCAGGGGTTGAGAACATGAGGATGGAAGTGAGTGCAGAAAATAATGTGTGTTTTAAGCTAGTCACCATTGTGGGCACCTGGAGGTCAGTTTTAGTGGGGACCAGAGGGGAACAGTAAAGTCATACATCAGGGTGACATCAACAAGATTGTGGAATAGGAAGTTCCAGGCTTCACTGTCTCTCACAGAAAGTTCATCTGGTAACTATCCATGGACAAAAACAACTTTGTGAAAATCCCAAAACTTGGGAATAAGCCTGAGACACATCCATGAACCATAGAAACAAAAAACAACCATAAGAGAGAGTGAGAGAAATAGTTTCACTGACAGGTCACACCCCCCACCCCCTGCTGCCTCAATTGACACAGTGTCACACAGAGAGGATTCCTTAGGGCTTATGGCTTCAATAATAAAGGATTCAGAGGTAGACATCCAGCTATCCTTAACATTCTGAGATGCTTCCCAGGAAATCTTCTCTGAGCTCACCTCCTGGGGAGAACAATGGGTCAAAGCACAGTTATGTCAAGCATGGTGGTACATGCCTGCAATCCCAGTACTTGGGAGGCTGAGACAGGAGGATAGTAGGTTTGAGGACAGCCTCAGCAATGTAGCGAGACTCTCAGAAACCTAGCAAGACTCTGTTTCAAGACAAAAAAAAATAAAAAGGGCTGGGGTGGGGGTGTAGCTTAAAGGTAACCAGTATAAAAAAAATAGTTAGACCTCCCAGGGTCAGATAGAAACAAAGCGAAGAGGTAAGCTCAAAGCAACCAATATTCAGATCTTTCTGGTTTCATGACCTGCTAGCAGAATTGTAGAATTGTGCTGTGAGAGATACCAGATCACAAAGCCGAATTGGTTGCCCTGGAAACCATGGGAAGTTCTACCTGGCTTGAATCCCTAGTCGGCTAGTCTCCAACTGGGTCTCAGACCTTCCCCCAAGGCCCCACCAAGGGAGAGAGATACTCACCACAGCACAAGAACAGTGACGAGAGCTGCCACCCCTGGGAGTTTAAACAGTGCTTGGCATGGCCTCAAAGCTACTTGGGGAGACAGATGATGGCCACCGTGGATTTTGGCAAAGAGCAGAAGCTAATTCTGCTGTACAGAGGGGCTTCAATAGTACTCGGCTCAGCCTCAAAGCCCACCTCAAGGCCTTATCTAAGGCGGGGAGGCCAGTCTCAACAGTAAGTTTCTACCTAGCATAGCAGCTGACCCCATTCGTTCCAAGCAGCAACTCTGGCTAATCTTTGGGCCCAGCCTGCAACCCTGTGCAATGGCAGGTCTTAAATAGTGGTTGAGATCTGGCCAGGGAATATATCCTGTGGGCCAGCCTGATCAGAGACCACTGCAGTCTTTTTTTTTTTTTTTTTGCGGTACTGGGGATTGAACTCAGGGGCATTCTACCTCCGAGCTATACCCCCAGCCCTATTTTTTTATTCTTTATTTTGAAACTGAGTCTCACTAAGTTGTGGAGTGCCTCACTAGGTAGCTGAGGCTGGCCTCGAACCCGGATCCTCCGGTCTCAGCCTCCGGAATGCTGGGATTACAAGCGTGCGCCACCACGCCCGGCCACTGCAGTCTTGAAAGAGCAGCTCTAACTAATTTTAGAGCTCAGTCAGTGGTCCAGCCCTACCCCAGTAGCTCTACCTAAGACCTGAAACTTTAAAACTACTAGAAGAAGATATAGGGGATAAACCATATGACCTTCATCTGGGCAATGATTTATTGAATTTGACACCAACTTAGCAAAACCTTCAGCAACTTAACAAGACCCTTTTTCAAAAAAATAAATAAGGGGGCTGGGTGTGTAGCTCAGAGACAATTACTCCTGGGTTCAATTCCCATTACAAAAAAATATTGAAAAGTATCAATAATAGAAAAATTGAATTGCTCTGGGTGGGGGATTCCAGGGGAAGGGTGTGGGTGAGATAAGACAGATGGGAGCACAATGATTTGGGTTCCACATTAACTGATTGCGATGACTGGTTATGACATAGGAGAAAGTACTTACTGTAAGGGCTCTGGTACAGTTCCTGCAATCATGATTCATCCTTGCTCACAATTCGATCTTCTCCATCTTGGGCCTGGGCAACTAGGGCCCCTCACCTACAGAGAGGCCCACACTTCAGACTTTAAAGGCCCTTCTCTAGATCTCCTCCAGCAATCCTCCCCATGAGGCCAGGAATCTTAGGACAAAGCCCACAGCCCCCTTCCAGGACAAGCTCTAGGTGTCAGTACCCAGAGATTCCCTGCCCAAAGCTCCCAAGCCACTTCCAAGGTCCAAGCGGGTCTGTTCCCTGGGTGGATCCACATGAGCATAGAGGTTGCTGGTGGTTGGGGTGATAGGGATGATGGAACTTAGTTGCATGGACTAGAATAGCCACACAAGACCCCCTCCTCCCAGTGGTTCAGGACACAGTTAGATGTGGAAAGAAAAGGGGTCAGGGGCTGCATGACTGGGGAGCCTTTATTGATATTTTTGCCTTAAGCTCTGCAAATACTGAAGGCAATTCCCTTGGGAGCATGGTCCTCCTGCTCAATTAGCCCATGTGGGGAGCCAATAGCAATGCTGCAAAAACTGCCAGTACTTGGGAGGCTGAGACAGGAGCATCGCAGGTTCTAGACCAGCCTTGGCAACCTAGAGAGACCCTGCTTCAAAACAAAATTAAACAGTATGGAGGATCCTCAGACGAATGGGAATGAACCTACCATATGATCTAGCAATACCACTTCTGCGTATCTACCAAAAAGAATGGAAACCAAACTATCAGACCGATGCATGTGTATCTATGTTTATAGCTGCACAATTCACAATTGCCAAACTATGGAACCAGCCAAGATGTCCATCAACAGATGAATGGATTACAAAACTATGGGATATGTACACAATGGAATTTTACTCAGCCATAAAGAAGAACAAAATCATGTTATTTGCAGGGAAATGGATGCAACTGGAAAACATTGTGTTAAGTGAGATTAGCCAGTCACAAAGAGTAAAGAAGCATATGTTCTCCCTAATATGCAGGTGCTAGGGAGAAGATGGGGCATAAGAGGGTCTCCAGATGATAAAGGAAAAACCCTAGATAAGCAAAGAAGTTGACTTAACTGAAGGTGATGGGGGGAACACCCTAATGCACATGATGTACTTGAGAAGGAGGGAGGGGTAGGGAGTGGGGCAGGAATTGGGAATTGGGGAAAAGTTAAATGAGAAATGTGTGCATGTATGCCTTTACCAGCTTGTACCTAACAAAGATGTATGATTATAATGTACCAATAAAAAAAAATTAAAAATGGCTGGGGGTGTAGCTCAGAGGTAGAATACCCCTGGCTGAATTCAAGCCCTAGTACCACAAAAACAAAACAAAAAACAAAAATGCTTGCTACTTATTTCAGTTACAGTTACTTGTGATATATCTGTCATCTACATAATTATGAATTATCAGAGAGATAACAGTGGCATTTCCAAAGTTTATCTCCAACATCTCACTACACTTCTGCTCTCACCTATTATAAATATGTATGACAGAGGCACATATATACAGGGCCATGTCCATTATATGTAGCACAATCAAGAAAAAAATTTAAAAAGTCTCTGAAGGAACACTGTATATTGCCACAATGCACTTGTATCAGTTCACAAAGAATCAATGAAAAATTAAGTCAACTGCCTTGACCAGTAAGCGACATTGTGATGACAGGAAATGATGGCTCTGCCCAGTGACTGGCCTTGTTCTAGCCTGTAGAATGGCCTTATTTTCAGTCTGAAAATTGAAAAATGGGGATGTTGAGAGGACATGAAACCTTTAAGGGTCAGCAGCATTGGGAAGCAACAAGCACAAATTTTTCAGGAAGGGAAACAGTCACAAGGACACGCAAACAGAAGCCATTCCTATATACCAAGTGACTCAAATTGGCAGAGATCATTAGAAGACATATCTTTGTTTGGGGGGCAGGGGATACTGGGGATTGAACCCAGGGGCATTCTATCTCCAAGTTACACCCCCCAGCCCTTTTTATTTTTTATTTTAAAACAAGGTCTTGCTAAGTTGCTGAAGTTGGCCTCCAACTTGCAATCCTTTATTAGCCTCTCAAGTTATTTTGTATTTTGAAATAGGGTCTTGCTAAGTTGCAGCGTGCTGATCTGGAACCTGTGATCCTTCTGTCTCAGCCTCCCAAATACTGGAATTACAGGTGTGCACCACTGCACCCATCTTAGAAGAAATATCTTAATATAAGTCATAGCTGGTAGACTTAATAACTGTGGATTCAGAAATAGCAGACCTGTGAAGGGCGAGGATCATGCAAAAGGAGAATCAATACATCTTAAACAGAGCAATCTAGACCCAATATGAACAGAAGCAAATTTCTTCCCCCATATCTGGCCAAGACTTAAACCAATTTTGGGAAAACGATGTTGCATGTTCTTTTCAGAACTCTGGCAAATATCATTCAAATCTGACATGTGCAAGTTAACCGTAAACTATATGCAATTTTTTATCCCACACTACAGCCTTTGTTATTTTCCACCAACCTTTTGCTGTCTTATAGACACCTCCATTACAGATTTGTCCTCAGATGTCTTTTTATATACTTTTCTTGATACATTGTAATTATACATCACAGTGAGGTTCAAAGTCATAGAAACATACAGGCACATAGCACTTGGCGTGTTTCCCCAGATGTCTTTAGCAACTAAATTCTGAATTTGGTGAGTTCTGACTGAGCATTGCATCGAGGAGACTGAGTCTGGATTATCTGGCACTTGCAGCGGTGGCTGACAACTGTGGGTCCAAAAATTGCAGATCAGTGAAGGGCAAGGGCCAGGGAGGATGCAAAGGGAGAACGAGTCAGCCAGACTCATCCAATCATAAGAATCAACGAACCATCTGTTAAGCTGGTAGTTCTCAAATTGTAGTGCACATCAGAGAAAACTGGAGGGCTTGTTCAAACACAGATCCTTAGAGAATACCATAAAGTAGGTCTGGAGTAGGGCCTAAGAATTTGCATTTCTAGTAAGCTTTGGGCAATGCTATTGTTGATGGTTCGTGGACCACCCTTTGAGAACTACTGTATTAGACACTTTGGATCCTCAAAATCTCATCTCTGGTCCCTGGGATCACAATCCCAGGCCCAAGATCCCATTGTGTGTGTGTGTGTGTGTGTGTGTGTGTGTGTGTGTGTGTGTGTGTGTTTTACTGGGGATTGAACCCAGGGCATTCTACCTCTGAGCTACAACCCCAGTCCTTTTTATTTTTCATTTTGAAATAGGGCCTCACCAAGTTGCTGAGGCAAGCTTTGAACCTGTGATCTTCCTAGGTCAGTCTCCCAAGTACTAGGATTACAGGTGTGTGCCACCACACCCAGCTAAAATCCCTTTGTGTGTGTGTGTGTGTGTGTGTGTGTGTGTGTGTGTGTGTGTGTGTGGTACTGGGGATTGAACCCAGGAGCATTCTACCTCCAAGCTACACCCCCAGCCCTATTGTTTACTTTTATTTTGAAACAGGGTCACGCTAGGTTGATAAGAGTCTCACTACTTGCTCAGGCTGTCTTCAAACCTGTGATCCTCCTGTCTTAGCCTCCCAAGTACTGTGATTACAGGCCATCATTCCTGGCTTAAAATACCATTTTTAAATGAACATCACTGGTCTAAATAGATTCTGGAACATCACTGGTCTAAATATACCACATCTTTTACATGCACTAAAATTCATGTCTGTTCCTTATTGACATTTGAACTTATCTATTGTGTGATATAAAAGAGGGTTTGTTCATTTGATTGATTGACTTTTTTTTTTGAAGCTGTAATGTGAGACTGGTTTGCAGAAAATGCTTTGCCATCAGGTGATGGGGTTTATATGAGTGTTTTATTTATCAAAGTTACAAATTCCAAACCTGGTTTCTCTAAAGCTTTTAAGTTCAACCTAGAAATCTTATTATTCTATTTGTAAATCTAGTAAAGTTTAACAATCACTTACATAGACATCTTTGCTGGTATTTGGTCCCATTTAATTAACCCTATGCATTTTCAACTGCCCTTATAAAGTGAAGAATTCAATTTACTTTCTAAGCCCCTTAATTATCTGACAAATAAAACCTTCCTAGCCCTCTATTCATTCCTATAAATCCAATAAATTAAGCTTAAAAGTATAGTAAATCCTAAAGTTCTCTTAAATGTCCAAGTGTGTTAGTATAATGTCCTTAAAATTATGGATAAGTAGTCAGGCAGAGCCATGAGAAATTCATCCAGATATCTTTTTAAAGTCTGTAAGAGTTGCATTGAAAAAACAACAGAAAATACTGGATTCTGTCAAGTTCAAAATGTTTAAATCTAAATGTGAAGACTTTCAAGTATCTTGAGATTTTAAAATTAAAATTTCCATCCTGGGAAGGAGCAGCCCAAAGTGGCAGGGTTCCATGAGTGGATGGAAGAATTCAGAATAATTAAGTAAAAACTGGAGAGATGGGCTACATGGTTATCCCTTCTTTAATTAATAGTTCAAGGCACTATGAATATAAAAGGGCCTTCAGCCTGGCAATTGGGGTTGAGATCAGGAGAAAAATTGTTCTGTTCATCTGCAGCTCCAGACCTCACATCCCAGCAGACATCTCTGTAAACCATGTACTTTTGACTGTCAAAAAAAATATTGGGGATGTGGTATTGAGATCATAAATCCTCAAATCTTAGTGGCATGAAAAAAGACGAGTTGATTTCTCTCTGAGAAGTCCAATGCAGATGTTCTTGGCCTAGGGCTTTGCTCCAAGCAGAGACTTGGATACCCATGGTCATTTAATCCTGTGACATTCTACCTCTGAGCTACACCCCCAGTCCTATTTTATGTTTTATTGGGAAACAGGGTCTAGGTAAGTTACTGAGAGCCTCACTAAATTGCTGAAGCTGGCTTTGAATCTGCAATCCTCCTGTCTCAGCCCCCCAAGTACTGGGATTACAGGTATGCAACACCATGCCCACTCTTTGTCCATTTTAATAGGATTATTTGTTTTTCTTGCTATTAAGTGTGTTTCTTATATATTTCGGATATTTACTCCTTATCAGATGTAAGGCTTTCAAATATTTTTCCCACTTGATAGGTTGTCTCTTCACTCTGTTGATTTTTTTGGTTATTGGTACTGGGGATTAAACCCAGTGGCGTCCTACCTTCAAGCTACAACCCCAGCACTTTTTTTATTTTTTTGCTTTGAAAAAAAAGTGTCTTGCTAAGTTGCTGAGGGTCTCCCTAAACGGCTGAGACTTACCTTGAACCTGCTTTTCTCCTGTCTTAACTTCCCAAGTACTGGAATTGCAGGTGTGCACCACCACATGGGCTTGTTGACTGCTTCTTTTGCTATGCAAAAGCTTTTTAATTTGATGCAATGCTGTTTGTCTATTTTTGTTTTTGTTGACTATGCTGTCAGCTTGATAACCAAAAAATCCTTTCTCAGACCAATGTTGTGTTGTGTCACTTTTCCACTGTTTTCTTCTCAGTAGCTTTCTTCTTAGTAGCTTTCTAGTTTCAGGTCTTTTGTTTAAGTCTTTAATCTGTTTTGAATTGATTTTTGTATATGATGTGAGATAAGAGTCCAATTTCATTTTTCAGGATATACTTTTTCCATAACCACTTATTGAAGAGATTATTTTTTCCCATCATATGTTTTTGGCACCTTTGTCAAAAATCAATTGACCATAAACGGGTGGGTTTATTTCTGAGCTTTCTACACTGTTCTGTTGGTTAATAAATCTGGGTTTTTTTGCTGTTTACTTGTTTTTGTCTTTTGTTGTTTGTGTGTGTGTGTGTGTATGTGTGTGTGTGTGTGTTATTTTTTTTGTACTGGGGGATAGAACCCAGAGTCATTCTACCTCTGAGCTATACCCCCAGCCCGATTTTATTTTTTATTTGGAAACAAGGTCTCGCTAAGTTGCTGAGGATCTCACTAAGTTGCTAAGGCTGGCCTTGAACCTGAAATCCTCCTATGTCAGCCTCTCAAGAACTGGGATTACAAATGTGCGCCACCATGCCCAGATAATGAGTCTGTTTTTATGCCAGTACCATGCTGTTTTAATTATAATTGCTTCATAATATGTTTTGAAGTTAAGTTGAATGATATGATGCCTCCAGTCCTGTCCTTCCTGCTCAAGATTGTTTGGATTCTTCAGGATCTGGTTCAGGATTTTTTTTTTTTTTTTGGTAGTTACTTGTGAATTTGAGGTTTGAGTTTTTCCATTTCTGTAAATAATAACATAAGAACTTTTTATAGAAATTGCATTTAATCTGTAGATAGCCACAGAAGTGTCACAACAACTTTGCCCACAATTCAAGGGCAGGAATTCGTCACATGCCCTACCAAATGAAGGGCAGCTGGGATATGTTGTCTAGTTACGTGCATGGGAAGAGGAACTGGGTTTGGTGAGAATCTAACCAGCGTCTATCAAAGGTGGAATAAGGGTTTCTTTAGCAGATGTATTAGTTTCCTAAAGCTACCATCACCACAACTTGGTGGTTTACAACAGGGATTGATTTTCTACAGTTCTGGAAGCCAGAAGTCTTAAACCAATGCATTGCCTGGGCCATGCTCCCTTTAAAGTCTCTAGGAGATACCTTCCATGCCTCTTCTGGCTTTTGGTGGTTGCCATCAATCTGTGCCATTGCTTGTCATGTGTCTGCATCACTCCAATTTCTTCCTGTCTTCACATGACTATCTTCCTTCTGTATTTTAGTGTGTGAATTAAAATCTCCCTTGCCATATAAAGATACCAGTCATTGGATCTAGGATACACTATAATACAGTATGACCTCATCTTAACTTGATTACATTTGTAAAGACCCTTGTCTTTGTCTATTTTCTGCTACTATAACAATATCGCAGACTGGGTATTTATAATTAATAGAAATTTATTTCTCATGAAGTAAATGCCCAAGATTAAAATTTTGGCATATGGTGAGAGCCTTCCTGGTGCATCATCCCATGGTGCAAGGGCGAGAGAGAGAGAGAGAGTTCAAAGTTGCAGCTTCAAGTTGGGCATAGTGGCACACACCTATGTAATCCCAGTATTTGGGAGGCTGAGACAGGAGGATCACAGGTTTGAGGCCAGCTGCACACAGTAACTTAATGAGATTCTGTTTCAAAAGTTAAAAAAATATAATAGGGTCTTGCTAAATTGCAGAGGGTCTCACTAAGTGCTGATGCTGGCCTCAAGCCTGCAATCCTCCTGTTTCCCCCTCCCAAGTCCTGGGATTACAGGTGTGTGCTCCCATACCCAGCTGTGAAGTCAGATTTTAGCAGAGATGAATAAATGAAGAAAATCAATAGATTTCATTTCCTGTCCCTTCCAATGCCAGCACCTAGGGAGCCAGCATGTATGAAATGAAAACATAATGAATAAACTCCTGAAAAGGAACATTCCTTGGCCCTAAATACTCTAACTTCATGCAATTTTACCAAGGGATGATATTAAATAAAGATGACAGACCTGAGTAGGTTGCTCTCAGACTGTCACTTTTTGTCACTGATTTTTAGGAAAGCCCCAGAGATCCTTAGACATAGTTGCTGAGAAATTAAAATTTTAACTATAAATTGTGTATTATGATTGGCAGGTGGGAAAGCTAGAATATGAATCTATTTTGGGAAGGAAGGCTCCAGCTTTGAGTTTTGTGCAAAAGGTGATGGATCCTGCTTTTGAGATTTCAGACTGCAGCTCTGCATCCAGTTCAATAACATGGGTGGTCAGCTGGCAGATGGTCTGGGGTCACACACAAGGTGAATGTGTAAGACTATACAGAAAGGAAAGTCACCCAAACTGCTTCAATTTCATTCTTCCTTCTGTGTAGATGATGCAATTGTATGTAACGTAAAGATTCGAACATCCCTACATGACCCGAGACCTGATGAGATGTCCCTTCCTACTCTGGAAACCTTAATAGTGCTGGTGAATGGGAATCCTTACAACTCTATACTACCCCAATTCTGCTTCAGTTAAACAGATGCAACTTTAGTTTGCTTAAAAAGAAAATAAGCCAGGCATGGTGGTGCACATCTGTAGTCCCAGTACATGGAAGGCTGAGACAGGAGGATTATAGGACGGCCTCAGCAGTGCAGTGAGACCCTCAACAACTTAGTGAGACCCTGTTTCAAAATAAAATAGTAAAATAGGGCTGAGAGTGCAGCTCAGAGGTAGAATGCCCATATGTTCAATCCCCAGATGAGAGAGAAAGAGAGAAAGAGAAAGAGAGAGAGAGAGAGAGAGAGAGAGAGAGAGAGAGAGAGAGAGAGAGAGAGAGAGAGAGAGAGAGAGAGAGAGAGAGAGAGAGAGAGAGAGAGAGAGAGAGAGAGAGAGAGAGAGAGAGAGAGAGAGAACAAACAGAAACTCCAACAGTGGAAATAAAAGCAGTCACATATAATTAACATTTTTTTTCTTGATAGTAGGGATGTAACCCAGGAGAATTCTACCTCTAAGCTACACCTCCAATCCTATTTATTTTTTATTTGAAAACAGGGTCTTGCTAGGTTGCTGAGGCTGGTCTTGAACCTGCGATCCTCCTGTCTCTGCAATCCTCCTGTCTCAATCTCCCAAATACTGGGATTCCAGGCCTGTGCCACTATGCCTGGCTTTATGATTAACCTTTTGCAACACAAATGGAATAGCTGAGCTTCTCTCATCACTACAGCTTGAGCTTCTCTAATCCAAAATTCCAAAATCCAAGTGCCCCTAAATCTGAAACTTTTGAACATTGACATGAAAGTACCACACCTGATCTCTTGTGATGGGTTGTAGTCAAAATGCAAGTACAATCAAAATATTGTACAAAGTTACCTGTGTAAGATATATGTGAGACATCAATGAGTTTCATGTTTAGACTTGAGTTCCATCCCTAAGATATTTCATTGTATATATGCAAATGTCCCACAATTTTTTTGTGTGTGGTACTGGAGAATGAACTCAGGGGCACTCTACCTCTGAGCCACACCCCAGCCCTATTTTTATTTATTTAGTCTTATTTATTTATTTTTGTGGTACTGGGAAGTTAAGCCAGGGCCATTCTTCCTCTGAGCTACACTCCCAGCCCTGTTTTATTTTTTATTTGGAAACAGGATCTCACTAAGTTGAGGAGGCCCTCCACATTTTTTATCTTGAAACAAGGTCTTGCTAGGTTGCTGAGTCTCACTAAGTTGCTGAAACTGGTGTCCAACCTGTGATCCTGTCTCAACCTCCCAAGTACTGAGATTATAAGAATGCGCCACCATGCTTGGCTTCAAATATTCCAGTTTTTAAAAAGCCAAATCCAAAATATTTCTGGTCCCAAGCATTTTTTTAAGCAGCTTGGCAAGGTGAATTTTACTTTTTGCAAAAAGGAATCCTGCCACCAGTAAGGTCAGGTGTGCAAGAACAACATGGAAGAAGCTTGCTGGCATTTTATTTTCCACGCTAGGCTTCTGTGCTGTGCTCTTATTGATGGGAACACAACCTCACAATCTTTACCCATTGGCTGAAGGGGACATCAGGGGAGGGATTAGCACTCACAATTTTCTGGAAATGCTATCTTTACAAAAATACAAACACACAAAGACAGTTTTACAACATGGAGCCCAAGTCAAAATATTCCTTTGATAGAAAAGATCCAATTATTTCTCACAATTCCCCCCTCTTTTATTATACATTATTATTCTTTTCTTCAAACTTTATTAACATACGGCAACTCTTTCTTTTGAAAGTATTGGACAAGAGATTATTTTGATAATTTATGGAGGATTTTTTGGTTAGAACTGTCTGTTTTGGGGCTGCCGCCTTAACACAAAATTATACCTCATCCTACTAGGAACATTATTCCAACTATTATAAAAAAAAGTATTTTGACCAGAGTCATTATTTCTCCTTGTTCTCCAAACCATTATTCTACACTGGGAAAAAAGATTATCTACCTTTGAGCCTTTTGCTAGCTCAGCTGCTAATGTAGACAAATCTTGCAGGGTTTTAGTTATAGCACCTTCTGGTGCCATAGTGGCATCTGTTTAACTATTTTCTGTATGGCATCTAGGGTGTGGTTGACAACCCTCTGCTGATTGCAATATAGGTTGTTCATCCAATCTACCCTTTTATTAGTAGTGAACCACCAAAATAATATTGGTGCAAACCAAGTAGCAACTTGGTTGGTAGCCTTAAATTCATTGGGCCCATCCTTTGAGATCCTGATGGAGTCAACATATATGTGTGGGTCTAATAACTCACTAGAGGGTGACTTACTTGGGGCTTGAAATGCCAGGGTGAAACGGATTGCCAGTTGTACCAGAGTGTAAATTCCACTCCAATTGACCAGTAAAGACTCAAGTAACGGTCCTCCACAGTACCATCAGACATTTTCTTGGGCAACTGTTAAGGCAGACTGATTATCTAGCTCCTCAAAGGACCAGCGCTCACTGCAGCCAGAAACATTGCCCCAAAACACTGACTGTCCCTCCACTGACTGTCCCTCCCACCTCGAGAGGCACGAGGTATAGTTGGTATTTGGTGGTCCCAAGTATTTTGAATAGGGAGACTCAGACTGTATTTTACAAATGAGGAAACAAGCTTAGAAACATCATTAACTTACCCAGGGCCTCACTGCTAGTAGGTAAAGGATAAAGGATGCAATGCCTTCTCTATAAACCAAAGAAGAACTTCTCTGCACTAAACCGCCACTCACATTTGGCTTAACAATGACAATGTTCAGCAATCTATACAACAAGAATATATATAACACAAAACAGCCAGGCAAGGTGACGCACACCTGTAATCCCAATACTTGGGAGGATGAAACTGGAGGATTGCAGGTTTGATACCAGCCTCAGAAACTTAGTGAGCCTCAGCAACCTAGCAAGATCCTGTTTCAAAACAAAAAATAGAAAGGGCTTGTGGTGTAGCTCAGAGGTAGACTGCCTCTGGGTTCAATTCCCAGTACAAATAAATAAATATATATATTTTAAGCCAGGCATTGTGGCACACACTGGTAATCCCAGTACTTGGGGGGCTGACACAGGAGGATCAAAAGTTCAAGACCAGGCTCTGCAACTTAGTGAGAATCTCAGCAACTTAGTGAGCCTCTGTTTCAAAATAAAACTAAATAAATAAATAAAACACAACAATTATACATAACAAACAACCATGAATGTAATGTTGAGTATCATGTCAAATTACATGAAAAGACTACTAGAAGTTATTAAATAAAAATGTGGAAGACATGCTAGGTGCAGTGGTGCATGCCTATAAAAGCTGAGACAGGAGGATTGCAGGCTCAAGGCCAGCAGCACACAGTAACTTGGTGAGATCCTGTTTCCAAAGAAAAAGTGCTGGGGGTGTATCTCGGAGGTAGAATGCTCCTGGCTTCTATCCACAGCATCACAAAATTGTAAAAGACAAATTGGAAAGTTTCTAAGAACTCAGAGGGGAAAATTCAAAATTTCTATTCGAATCTCAAGTAAGGTTTTTACTCCCGTTAGTTGCCCATTAAGGAAACTGCATACTTCTGTCCCTTCCCTTCCTTCCCCCCACTCCTTGGTACTGGGGATTGAACCCAGGGGCATTCTACCTCCAAGCTACACCTCAGCCTCACAAGTACCGGGATTACAGGCATGGGCCACCACCCCCGGCTCCATACTTCCCATTTTGGCAAGGCTTCTGGGCTAAAGGGGACAAAAAGGTAAGAAGTACTTCCTGAGAGCCTCCATCTAGCAGAGGTTACAAACATGAGCAAGGTCTTATTGTCTCCCTTTTATAGAGGAAGTCACCAAGGCTCAGAGAGATGAATGCTGGGCCCTACCCAGGCAGAAGGGCAGGCTCTAGACCACGTCTGTTTAGTTCAAAGCCAACAGGAGCTGCACAATGCTCCCATGCCCAAGGAAGGCAACTTCGAGGGCCACAACTCCAAGCATGGCAATGTCTATGTCTGTAGTTTTTCCTCCATGAAAGAAAACTTGCTTATAGATAAATCGTCACCCCATGGAAACAGCAGGAGAATTGGTTCCAGGACCCTCCGTGGATCTGCTGACGTGCAAGGATCTTATTTAAAATGGCATAGCATTTGCATAGAATTGATGCACATCCTCCCATATACCTTAAATCATCTTTTGATGACTTATGGTAACTCTTACAATGTGCATGCCATGTAAATAGTTGCTATACTCGATTGTTCAGGAACTAATGATAAAAAAAAAAAAACTCTGCACAAGTTCAGTACAGAAGCAATCATCATTCTGTATGCCCCGTGTATCTGTATTCTTTTCCTGGAATAGCAGCTGCCCCTCAGCTCTCTGTGAGGGAAGGAGCTCCACTTTAGTCTTAAATGTGAGAGTGTGGTATGACAATAAAGCGACAAATCTCCATGATCAGAATTTGAGGAAGAAGAAGATCCAGAGGTTCCCAATGTGGATTTTAAGGTTGAGATAGGTTTTAAGAAAAGACATGTATCAGCCAGGCGTGATGGTGCATGCTTATAATCCCAGTACTTGGGAGGCTGAGACAGGAGGATTGCAGGTTTGAGGCCAGCCTCAGCAACTTAGTGAGACCCTGGTTCAAAATAAAAGATAAAATAGGGATGGGAGTGTAGCTCAAAGGTTGAATACGCCTGGGTTCAATCCTCAGTACCATTAAAAAAAGGAAAAAAGAGAAGATATATATCAATTCACAGACCATTTAGTAATTACAAAAGGAAGTACTTTTTATAATGGGAAGATCTGGAAGGCACCACCTCAACCACTAATCAAACTCACATTATTTTCTTCCTGAGGGAAGAAGCCCCAGGAAGGACATTACATCACTTGTATGGAAATTTTGGCATCAGTGTTTAATCTGGATCAAATTAAATCGCACAAATATAGATTATAAAACATTCTGTAAAATAACTTGTCTGTACTATAAAAAAATGTCAATGTTTGGAAAACAAAAACAAGCCAGGGAACTTTTCCATGTTAAAGGGAAATAGAAATCACAACTGAATTCAATGTGGGATCCTTAATTAGATCCTTTATTTAAAAGACAGCTATAAACCAGGTGTGTAATCCCAGTACTTGGGAGGCTGAGACAGGAGGATCGCAGGTTCAAGGACATCACAGGTTTGAGGACAGCATCAGCAACTTAGTGAAGCCCTCTGCAGCTTAGAAAGCCCCTATTTCATAAAATAAATATGGCTGGAGGTGTAGCTCAGAAGTAGAATACCCCTGAGTTCCATCCCTAGTACCACCACCACCAACAAGAAACAACTATAAGAGATAAGTCATAACTTCTTTATGATTGAGTAAAATTCCATCTTACCATCACTCAGATAGTTAGATAGATAGATAGATAGATAGACAGACATATATATCATATTTTCTTTATCCATTCATCTGTTTACAGACACCCAGATTGGTTCCATAATTTGGCTACTGTGAATTGTGCTGTTATAAGCATGGGTATGCATGTATCTCTATAGTATCCTGTTTAGTTATTTTGGAAAGATACCAAGTAGTGGTATAGCCGGGTCATATGGTGGCTCCATTCCTAGTCTTTGAGGAACCTCCATACTGATCCTCATAGTGGTTCTACTAATTTATAATTCCACCAACAGTGTATAAGAGTTCCAAGGGAAAAAAGGAGGGTTGAAGAAGGGAACAATTCAATATGTATATGTCCATATATGAAGGTATCACAATCAACTTCACTAACATGTATGGAGAGGGAGGAGGGAGGAGTGGGGTGGCGAGGAAATTCACCAAATGCGGTGTGCATATAGGTTAGTATCACTTTTACCCCACTATGATGTATAATTACAATGCACCAATAAAAGTTAAAAAAACTTAAAAGGTCATTGTCTAAAATAGAAATTTAAACATGGACTCTATTAGTTTTTTAGAACCCCCCAAAACAAAATATCACAAATTGGATGGCTTAAAATTACAGAAACATATTGTCTCACAGTTCTGGGGCAAGAAAGTCTGAAATCAAACTGTCAGAAGGGCCACCTTCTTCCTGACACCTGTAGGGACTCCTCCCTTGCCTCTCCCTAGCTTCTAGTGGCCTATCAGCAGTCCTTGGAACTCCTTGGCTGGCAGCTGCTTCACTCCAGTCTCTGCCTCTGTGGCCATGTGGCGCTATCCCTGTGTGTCTCTATCTTCACATGACCATCTTCTTCTAGGGAAACCAGACATATTAGATTAGAAGCCCTGTGTGCCCTCATCCTAATTTCATCTTCATGATCCAATTTCCAAATATAGTCACATTCTGAGGTACTGTGGATTAGGATTCCAATACATATTTAACAAATTTTATTAGTGCATTGCAATGATACATCATAGTGAGGTTCAATATGATAAAAACACACATGCACACAACTCTTGGTGTATTTCGCTCCACATCCCACCCCACTCCCCCCCTCCCTCCCCACACGTGTTAGTGAGATTGGTAGTAATACCTTCCCATATTGCCATAGTATTATTTGAACTGTTTACATCTTCAGTCTTCCCTCTTCCCCTTCCTAACTCCCTCCTCAATCCGCTTCCTCTACTCTACAGGTCTCTGTTCACATTATTTAGAATCCCTTATGTTTCCTATTTTCTCTCTAGCTCACACATGTCAGAGAGAACATAGGACCTGTGGCATTTTGGGACTGGTTGATCTCACTTGGCATAACATTCTCTAGCTCCATCCATTTTCCTGCAAATAATATAATTTTGTTCTTTATGGCTGAGTAGAATTTCATTGTGTGTATATGCCACATTTTTTTATCCATTTATCTGTCGACGGACACCTGGGTTGTTTCCATAATTTGGCTATTGTGAATTGTGCTGCTATAAACATGGATATACACATATCACTATAATATTCTGACATTAATTCTTTTGGAATTAATTCTTTTGGAAAGTATCTTTCCAAAAGAATTAATGTCAGAATATTATAGTGATATGGCATAGTTAGGTCATATGGTGGTTCCTTTCCTAGTTTTGGGGGGAACCTCCAAACTCCATAGTGGTTGTACTAATTTACAATTCCCCCAACAGTGTATAAGAGTTCCTACTTGCCCACATCCTCACCAGCATTTGTTCATTTGATTGTCTTGATGATTGTCATTCTAATTGTAGTTAGATGGAATTTCAGTGTAGTTTTGATTTTCATTTACCTAATTACCAGTGATGTTGAACATTTTCTCATATATTTATCAGCCAATTGTATATCTTCTTTTGAGAAGTGTCTATTCAGTTCAATTGCCCATGTTTTGATTGGGTTATTTGGGTTTTTTTTGTGTTAAGTTTTGTTTTGTTTTGTCTCTTTATATATTCTAGAAATTAGTCCTCTATCAGAGGAGTAACTGAGAGATCTTCTCCCATTCTGTAGGCTCTCTTTTTAGACTCTTGATTGTTTCCATTGCTGTATAGAAGCTTTTTAATTTGATGCCATCCCATTTATTGATTCCCAGTTTTAGTTCCTGAGCTTTGGGTGTCTATTGAGAAAATCTCTACCACTGCCTATACCAACATAACTTCTTGTGAGTGGGGTTGGGGAGACACAATTCAACCCATGACATGGACTATATGTCTATATAGAATAGAATTGTGTCAATGATGAAGTCCCTGAGCACAATAACTGTACAGCAATTATGTAGGAAATAGCCTTATTTTCAGGTCATGCCACCTGAAGTATTTTCAAGGAAAAGTGACATGTTACCTCCAAATAACTCTCAGGAAATGTCAGAAAATATTAACAATTGGTAAATCTAGTAGAAGGTGGCAATCCAGGTGTTCATTATACTACTTTTGCTAGTTTTCGGTTGGTTTAACAACTTCCCAAAGATTCTTGGGGATAAAGAGATATTTAAAAATCCGACAAGGGGAATGGGGCTGTCGCTTAATTGACCAGCACTGGCCTAGCGTGCACAAGGCCCTGGGCTTCATCGCCAGCACCACAAAAAATAAAAAAGAAGGAAGAGGAGATACTTGGAGAGGCTATGCTGCTCCCTGCTTCTCTAGTGTGAGCACTTTTTGGAAGGTCACTTTCCTCTGCACCCAGATGCACCTGCTGCACATCCCACTCATTTAGAATCTCCTCTAAGCACCCCTCCTCCAGGGCCCTTTCCACGTCTCTTCCCTGACTTCTCTTCATTTTCTGCAAGGCACCTTCTCCACTCTCTCATCCACCAACACAGTCTAAGGTCTTTAGGATGTTAGCAAAATATCTTCTACTCCTCCCAAGCTCTTGGGTGGATGACAGATGCTATTATAGCAACTGGGACTTTGCTTAGTGAAATTAAGAAAGGGTTTCAAAAACTCTCTTCTCAATCAACCCTTTTCTCCCCAGATGTTTTAATCCATTTATATGACAATGAAAAATGAACTGTTTCTGTTTATCTAAATTCTGTTGAAAGGCCAAGGACCAGGAAGCCAGGCCTCCTGTTCTGGTCCCTAAGGCAAAAACTATCCATCCCAGGAGCACATCCCTATGTGCTCCCCTGCCAGCCTTGCCAATCATCTGGATACTAAATTCCCTGGGCATCTGACCCGAGAATTCTTCTCAGGAATGGCCCCAGAGGTCTTTGACAGTTAAACCAAGAAGGTTGCAAAAGGAGCTCATCTATTATTGTGTTCTGTGTGCAGCCAGGCTAAGACTTGAACAACTCTTTCTAGAGATGGAATAGGATAGACCCAGAGATCTCGAACTTGGAGGCCTGATACAGGAAAATCTTAGCTCCTATTTCTACTCCAGTTATGAAAAGAGGCCATCTAGGGCCTAAGTCAGTGTCATAGAGCAGTGACAAATTTGTCACACAGTTCTCTGGGCCAAGTTTTAAGAAAGGAAAGAGAAAAGAAAAGGGCTTTTTCAGAAAGGTGAGTACTGCCTTGAACCAAACACACACACACACACACACACACACACACACACACACACACACAAACTACTGGGTATTGAGCCCAGGGGAGCTCTACTTCTGAGCTACACCGACAGGGTCTTGCTAAGTTGCTGGGGGCCTCTTGCTAAGTTGCTGAGGCTGGCCTCAAACCTGTAATCCTCCTGTCTCAGCCTCCCAAATAACTGGGATGACAGGTGTGTGCCACCATGCCTGGCTCCAAATATCTGATAGCAAAGGAAGCAAATACCTGAGAACCAGCAAGTAAAGCTATCCACTGAGCAATGGAGAAGTCCTGTCCCATGATGGACAGGTCCAGGCCTGGTGGAATGTGCCTTGGAAGAATGATGCCACAGGCCCAGCACCAAAGCACTGTGCTGAGTAACCAGTGGTCAGGCCTGTCCCATCTGCTCCTGCTCCGAAACACAAGGCACACCATGGAACCAGAGGAACACCCCCTCGCACCACACACACTCTGGGGACTTATCTTACATTTATGGCCAAGTAGTGTCCCTGTTGCTAATCCACATGGCCCTGCTGCAGCCCAGGTCAGCTGAAATCAGACAGAGCCAAGAATTGAAAGAATTGGAGTGCATTCCAATATTCCTCTAAACATTAGAAGCAACTTTGTACAAAAAAGTTGTTGGAGTTGGCTTAGGGAGTTCTTTATTGCCCGTATTCCAGAGGGGCAGGGCTGCCAGCAGGAGAACAAAGCTCCCCAACAGGACGCAGAAGCCGCTAAAGTAAAACGCGAAGTCATAGGTCTGGGTCCAGTCGTAAAACCAACCAACGATTGGTGGCCCAAGGCTATTTCCAACCCCAGCAAAGAACATTAATATTCCATAGGCATGGGCTAATTTTTCAATCCCCACAGTCTTTGTAGTCACATATGGGAAGATGGACCAATTTCCAGTAAAGAACCCACAGTAGTTTTTATATAATTGCCTCTTCCTCTTGGCAAGCTGTTTGCAAAAATATGTCTCTTCTGCAACTTTCCTTCTGTATGTTTCAGGTTCTGTGGTGTGTGCCACTGTCATGAGGTTCTTATGAGGCAGATCCCCCTGTTGCCAGCCACCACTGGCCAAAGCATCCTTGCCCTTGCCCTCACTACCATAGCTCTTGTCAAGAATGTGTATGTTTTCTTCCAGGTTCTTTTCTTTTTCTTTGTAAAGGGAATATCTATCCGATACATTTTCCAGAGCTGTCTTTTCAGGCAAAGGACAATCCAAGGTCTGAAGGGGTCTCATCAGACTTCCACAGGCTAATATGTTTAAAGCTAAAGCCTCCACAATCAGCAAGCATCCATCCAGTCCATAGAACTCGATCAGCATCCTCTGCAGGGGAGCATAAATAAAAAGGCCAACACTTGAACCTGTTGAAATCAGGCCAAGTGCAAGACCTCGGCGGCTGTCAAAGTATTGGCATGTAATGGTCACTGTTGCAGTGTATAATAAACCACATCCGAAACCTACAACCATGCCATAAGAAAAAAACAGAAAGTAGACATTGGAGGCAAAACTGCTCAACATCAGGCCTCCAGCCACCAGGAAGCTACTGAAGATTGTGACAGCTCTTGCTCCAAAAGATGACACACACAGACTGCAGGCAGGACTTGCAAGCAAGCCGACAGCCATTGGAGAGGAGAAACAGGTAGAGGCAGACAACCCAACACAAGAAAGAAGAATGTCCACCACTTCTTCACCCGGAGAAAGTCAGCCAGCCATAACTTCTAGCACTTCTACTCTGTGTCTGATGGTGGCGGGAACAACTAACAACCAGTAGTAACTCAGAAAATGCTAAAGGAGTATGCATGCGCATGCAAATTAAAGAATATGTTCATTGGTCCCAGTCTATAAATAAATTAACGTATTTAAATACCTCAAAGTTCCCATTTTGGGGTGCAGAACCTGAAACAGGAATTCCTTTGTAAGTGATTTTTCTAGGCAGTACTCTGAAAACAAGAAGCTGGAGGAACGGAGAGTAGAGGGGTAAGTGGGGGAGTCAGCAAGGATGAGGTCTCAATGGGAGACTACTTCAGCCTGGCCACATGGAGAAGCTCTGGAAGAAAACTGACACCATAGAGTTGTATGGGCTAGCCTGAGGCCTTAGCCTTAGCATAAGCAACGCCATGTTGCTACCCTAGGTGACCCAGCTAGTCATGCATAACTGCTTGTTTGCTTCTGTAATTTCTGCTTGACTCGCACCTGCAGGAACAGCCCATTAGGAACTTTCCATCCTTTCACAACCGGGATGTATATAATAGAAGGATCCATCTTTGTCACAACCAGGATATGTGTATAATAGAAGAGGTTGACGTAGTTTGTTGAGCGTAAGCACAGTACTGTTCTGTGCCTTCTGAACTTTATGCTTGGCTACCACCCCTGCTGTGCCACCCTACTGTGAGAACCTAAACTTTTCACCTTGAGCTTACAGTTTGTCTGTATAAAAGTAGCCCAAAATGGCCATTTGGCACTGCACTGGGTTCAGTGCCCAGTGTGGTCCCAGCTGGTTAATAAAGACTCTTTTGGCTATTTGGGGGTCTGAGTGGTCTTCTCCAGTGGTCCTACCTCATAACAGAGTGAGCCCCACCTGGAGACAAGAGGGCAGCTTTTTTTTTTTCTTTTTGTACTGGGGATTGAACCCAGGAGCCTTCTACCTCAGAGATACACCCCAAGCCATTTTTTAGTTTTTATTTTGGAACAAGGTCTTGCTAAGTTGCTAAGTGTCTTGCTAAATTACTGAGGTTGGTCTCGAACCTGGCTGGTCTGCAATCCTCCTGTCTCAGCCTCCCAAGTACTAGGATTACAAGAGGGCACCACCACTCCTGGCTAGGGCTGCCTTTTATCTCCTCTTTGTTGGTGATTCATTGGCTGAAGTCTCTGAGGGCAGGTCTCTAGAGAATATGGTTCCTGTGGTTTGCCAGCAGCTCAGAGGTGAGTGGGGAAGGAGGCCAAAGGGGATCTAGGTAGGGTGCCAGTTGCATCCACTACAGTTCCTTCCTGCCTGATCTGATTTAAAAGGCAAAAGGTAACACACCATTATACTACTGTGTTATAATTTATTTATTTTTTGTGTCACTGGGAGTTGAACCTAGGGGCATTCTACCTCTAAGCTATGCCACAGCACTATTTTTAATTTTTTATTTTAAAACAGGGTCTCACTAAGTTGTAGAGGGCCTTGCTAAGTTGCTAAGGCTGGCCATGAACCTGTGATCCTCCTGTCTCAGTCTCCTGAGTACTGGGATTACAGGCATGCACCACCACACCTGGCTCTGTGCTATAATTTAAAACTAAAAAAAGAATAATTGTATGTTTTCTCTCATACGTGGAAGCTAGAGAAAAATTGTGAAACAAAAGAGACCTCAGATAAAGGAGTAGAGACTCTAATGAGTGATGAAGGGGTTTAGGGGAGAGGGGAGGGGAAATAGAGACATAATGAAGGCAACAGTTTAAATAATGCTGTGTACTTGTATGAAATTATCATTACCAATCTCAATGACACGTACAAGGAAGGGGAAGGAGTAGGATCAGATCTGGAGGGAAACACACCAAATGTTGTGTGCATGTATGTTCTTATCACTCTATTCCTCAGTATGGTGTATAATTCCAATGCACCAATAAAAGTATTTAAAAAAAAGAAAAAGTGAAAACAGCCAGTGTCGTTAAGGTTATAGGAAAATTGGAACCCTTATTCATTGCTGGTAGAAATGTGAAATGGCAGTTACCTTTGAAAACCATTTGGTAGTTCTTCCTCCAAAGATTAAATATAGCGGTATCATTTAATACAGCAATCCCACTCCTGGGTATATACCAGAGAGAAAAGAAAACACCAGACTATACACAAATGTCCATATGCGTGTTGGTAGCAGCACTATTCATAATAGCCAAAAGGCAGAAACAACCCAAATTTTCATCAGCTGATAAATAAACAAAATGTGATGTGTCCATACAATGGGATATTATTCAGCTATAAAAAAGAAACAAAGTACTGGTATATGCTACAACCTAGATAAATCTTGAAAATATGCTAAATGAAAGAAATCAGTCACAAAAGGCACATATTGTATGATTCCATTTATACGAAATGTACAAATTAAGAAAATCCACAGATAAAAATTAGATTAGTGGGTACTGGGAACAAGGGGGGGGGGAATAGGGGAGGGACTGCTAATGGATACAGGATTTTTTTCACTGGAGTGATGAAAATGCTGTAAAATAAACAATGATGATTATGCAACCTTGTGAATATACTAAACCCACTGAATGTATACTTCAAAATGGTGAGTTTTATGGTGTATGAATTATATCTGAACACATTTTAAAAACAGACAGCATACATAACTTCCTGATTTCTGCATTCTTCTAGATATATGGTGCTGGTGTTTCACATTTCAATGTCTTTAGAAAGCTAAATTCAGCCAATATAGAGGTCTTATAGTTATGATTACAGAACATTTTTTTTGTGAGCTCTATAGAACATTCATTTTTGAGCATGTTTTTTCTCCTGGAGAGTTTTATAATGATAGTCAAACTGGTTCTTTTTGGCTGTTTTGGTCTATTTCCTCCCCAGCCAATGAATCTATAATGCTGAGCTGTCAAAGATTAAAATGTATGTGGATTTAATGTGCAGACTGATACTGACAGTTCATATGAAATTGGAACACCCTACAACTTCAAGTCACTGCACACTTACCTCAAGCTCTCAGAGTTTTGAAGGGGTGGACAAGCTATCTTGCAAGTTACTTCAGTCATTCTTTTGGACCTCCAATATGTTTTCAGAAGTAGACTGTTTCAAAATAGATTTAAGTAAGGTAGTAAAGCAGCTCTCTTATACAATGACAAGCTTTTTCAGACTGGGTGCAATGGACCATGCCTGTAATCCCATACTTGGGAGGTTGAGATAGGAGGATCACAGGTTCAATGACAGCCTCAGCAATTTAGTGAGGCCCTCAGCAACTTAGTAAGACCTTTTTTTTCCTTTTTTTTTAGGTACTGGGGATTGAACTCAGGGGCATTCTACCTCTGAGGGTAGAATGATCCTGTTTCAAAATGAAGAATAAAAAATAGGACACCCCCAGTCCTATTTTTTATTCTTCATTTTGAAACAGGATCTCTCACTAAGTTGCAGAGGGCCTCACTAAGTAGCTGAGGCTGGCTGTGAACCCAGATCCTCCTATCTCAACCTCCCAAGTACTGAGATTACAAGTGTGTGCCACCACCCCCAGCTCAAGACTCTGTTTTAAGCTAAAAAATAAAATAGGGCTGGGGGTGTAGCTCAGAGGAAGAATGCTCCTGGGTTCAATTCTTACTACCACAAATAATAATAATAATAATGACAAGCTGTCTCATTGAGCTAATCAAATATGGGAAACTGAGAGCAACTCTACAGGAAGATGCTACCACAGCTCTGATATTTTAACTAATGAAATTAACAGATCATGCTTTACAAAAAGGAGATTATCAGATGGGCGTGGTGGCACATGCCCATAATCTCAGTACTTGGGAGTCTGAAAGAGGAAGATCACAGGTTTGAGGAAAGCCTCAGGAGTTTAGCAAAACCCTGTTTCAAAATAAAAAATAAAATAGGGATGTAAGGATGGGAGTTTAGCTCAGATATAGAATGCCCCTGGGTTCAATTCCCCAGTACCACAAAAAAAAAAAAAAAAAAAAGGCCAGGAGTGGTGGCGCCCACTTGTAATCCCAGCATTTGGGAGACTGAGACCAGAGGATCCAAGTTCACAGCTAACCTCAGCTACCTAGTGAGGTCCTCCACAACTTAGTGAGACCCTGTTTCAAAATAAAGAATAAAAAATAGGGCTGGGGATATAGCTCAAAGGTAGAATGCCCCTGAGTTCAATCCCCAGTACCACAAAAAAAAAAAAAAGGAGATAACAAAGCAGGAAAGAAATCTCAATTATTATTACAGGGTCAACCATAGATGAAAGAGAGTCAAGGGCAAAATTGGCAGTGTCCATTTAGCACTGCCAAGGGAGAAAAAGTGTTCTGTTCCCTGAGCATAGCCAATCAGACGTGTGGTGGAGATGGTTGCATCCAACTATGGATCTCTGTAAAATAACCCAGTTATGAAACCAACCCAGGTTCCTGTCCACAGATGAATAAATAAAATGTGGTATGTACACACAATGGAATTTTACTTAGCCATAAAGAAGCATGGAATTGTGTCACTTGCAGGAAAATGGATGGAATCAGAGAATGTCATGTTAAGTGAGACAGCCAGACTCAGAAAATCAAGGGCTGTATACTTTCTCTCACATATGAAAGCTAGAGAGAAAAAGAGGAAGGAAGATGGACTTCATGAAAATGAGAGAGAGCCAGGCACGGTGGCACACACCTGTCATCCTAGTACTTGGAAGGCTGAGACAGGAGGATTACAGGTTCGAGGATAGTCTCAGAAACTTAGTGAGGTCCTCTGCAACTTAGTGAGACCCTGTTTCAAAATGAATAATAAAAATAGAGTTAGTATAGCCCAGCATCCTAGAGGTAGAATGTTCCTAGGCCATTCCCCAATACAAAAGAAGAAGAAGAAGAGGAAGAGGAAGAGGAGGAGGAGGA
>PVLC010010103.1:0-22570 GCA_004027655.1 Graphiurus murinus
ACTCCGAAACTTAGTGAGACTCGGTTCCAAAATAAAGAATAAAAAAAAAAAAAAATAGGGCTGGGGGTATAGCTCGGAGGTAGAACGCCCCTGAGTTCAATCCCCAGTACTGCAAAAAAAAAAAAAAAAAAAGAGAGAGACAGGAATTGGGGATTCAAGAGAAACAAAGGAAGCCGGGCGTGGTGGCGCATGCTTGTAATCCCAGCATTCGGGAGGCTGAGACCGGAGGATCCGGGTTCGAGGCCAGCCTCAGCTACCTAGTGAGGCACTCCGCAACTTAGTGAGACTCGGTTTCAAAATAAAGAATAAAAAATAGGGCTGGGGGTATAGCTCGGGGGTAGAATGCCCCTGAGTTCAATCCCCAATACCGCCAAAAAAAAAAAAGAAAGAGAAACAAAGGAGTTGACAGGAGTGCATGCTGGGAGCCCCGGCCCCTCCTTTTCGGTCACATACTACCTTTGAGCAAAGCCATTTTATTGTCTTTGGGGGGGGGGGGATCACAATCCAGGGGACCAGCCGCCATTCACGACGGGCTGTAGGGAGTCCAGGGGACCAGCCTCCATTCATGGGAGTGTGTGCAGGTCCCCCGGCCCCCTGCCGCGCTGTGGGTGGTCCCAGCCTGCTCCCCTGCTGCTTCCTGCCCCTCCCAGCTCAGTGGCACCCTGGCAGGCTTCCAGGCCTCTGAGGAGGTCTCTGCCTCCGCCACACCATCCCCATCGCCACCACCGCTGCCGACAACAGCCGCTCCTCACTCGAACCCGCCATCCACACCTGGAACTAATTAACTTAATTAGGCCTTAATGAGCTACACTGGTCGGAAGGCCTATTTTTACTTAATTATCCCCTAATGTGCTTGGCGTGGAGGAGCAAGGAGGCTGGAGGATGGTTTGCCGGTAGCCCAGGCGTGGTTGCCTGTCTGCCCCAGAGTGAGCGCCAGAGACCTAAGATCCCAGGAGGGGGGTGAGCCGGGCCAGCCGCACCCCAGCCCCACCCCAGTCCTTGTCCTCACTGTGTTCTCTACTCACGGATACCTGGCAGGGCGGGACAGGGGCTCCGAGAGCCACTCCTTCGATTCCTCCAATGGAGACGGCAAGGCCCAGGGACACACGGCTGACTGGGGGTGATGGAGCTGAGTGGCTCCCAGACCCTCCAAAGACGTGTGTGTGTGTGTGTGTGTGTGCGCGCGTGTGTGTGTTACTGGAGAGTAAATCCAGGGGCATTCTACTTCTGAGCTACACACCCAGACCTTTTTTTTTTTTTTTTTTTGCAGCACTGGGGATTGAACCCAGGGACATTCTACCCCCGAGCTATACCCCAG
Source organism: Graphiurus murinus (assembly GCA_004027655.1). Taxonomy (NCBI): domain Eukaryota; kingdom Metazoa; phylum Chordata; class Mammalia; order Rodentia; family Gliridae; genus Graphiurus; species Graphiurus murinus. Next base: position 1,319 of record PVLC010010103.1, read on the forward strand.
CCCTATTTTTTATTCTTTATTTTGAAACAGGGTCTCACTAAGTTGCGGAGAGCCTCACTAGGTAGCTGAGGCTGGCCTCGAACCCGGATCCTCCGGTCTCAGCCTCCCAAATGCTGGGATTACAAGCATGCGCCACCACCCCCGGCTCCTTTTTATTTTTTTTATTTTGAAACAGAGTCTCACTAAGTTGCTAAGGCTCACTTGAACCTGTGAGCATCCTTCGTCAGCCTCCAAAGGACTGAGATTGGAGATGTTCGTGCCACTTAGCAGAATGATGGAGGCGTAAAGCACCCTGTAAGCCAAGCACTGGTGACTTCTCCTGAGTTGCTTTGAGATGGGGGCAGGGAATTGTAGGCATGAGTGTGTATTGGGGTTGTATTGGGGCTGAACCCAGAGGTGTTCTACCTCCAAGGTACACCCCCAGCCATTTGTAAAATGTTTTATTCTTGCCTCTGTTACAAGTGTGCACCACCATGCCTGGCAGGGGTTGTGGGCTTTATTTTTATTTTTTTTCTTTTTTTGCAGTACCGGGGATTGAACTCAGAGGCATTCTACCTTCAAGCTATATCCCCAGCCCTATTTTTTATTCTTTATTTTGAAACAGGGTCTCACTAAGTTGCGGAGTGCTTCACTAGGTAGCTGAGGCTGGCCGCGAACCCGGATCCTCCGGTCTCAGCCTCCCAAATGCTGGGATTACAAGCGTGCGCCACCACGCCGGACGCAGTTGTGGGCTGTAAACACCACACTAGCCTCCAAGAAGGCCTGTAGTTGCAGTACTGTGATGGAAGGGGCGACACAGGGAGGCCAGGGAATGGGCTTCCTCCCACCCCAAAAGCTGTTCGGCTTAGCGAGTGGAAGGCTGTGGAGAGTCTCAGGAGACTCACGATGCTGCCACCCAGCCTGGTGGAAGGCAGAAGGGATGCTAAGGGTGCCAGGGGCCTGAGTAGCACCTCAGCGACTGCAGAAGCAGCGACACCCTGTCTTCAGGAGAGGGGTGCATGGGGGCAGGAGACCCGCCCCCCTGAGGCTGAGGGTGACCTGTCAGGCTTGGGGAGTCCCCACCCCCAAGGCAAGTGCTGTCATGAACCTCGGTCTCCCCAGTACCCCACTGAGGATAAGAGGAATCACCCTGTCCTGCCAACCTGTGGCTTCTCAGGGCCACCCCGAAGGGCCAAGAGATCGACGGAGGAGACCGCAAAGCCCGAAGGAGAGACAGGCCAGCCAGACGTGGTGGCGCGCATCTGTAATCCCAGGACTTGGCAGGCCCAGACAGGAGAATCGCAGGTTCAAGAACAGCCTCGGCAATGTAGCGAGACCCTCAACAACCAAGGGAGATCCTGTTTCAAAACAAAAAATAGAGCCGGGCGTGGTGGCGCACGCTTGTAATCCCAGCATTCGGGAGGCTGAGACCGGAGGATCCAGGTTCACGGCCAGCCTCAGCTACCTAGTGAGGCACTCCGCAACTTAGTGAGACTCGGTTTCAAAATAAAGAATACAAAATAGGGCTGGGGGTGTAGCTCGGAGGTAGAATGCCTCTGAGTTCAATCCCCAGACCCGCAAAAATAAATAAAATAAAATCAGTCTCAGGGGGTAGATTTCAGAGGTGGAATGACCCTGAATTCAATCCTCAGTAACAGAGGAAGACAGCCTGCTGATTGCAGAATTTCAGGCAGAGAACATGGAGACAGAGGGGCTAGTCTCAGTCCCCCCGCCCCCGCCCCAGCCAAGCCACAGCGGTGCCTTGCCCTGGTATTGGGGTTGGGATACACACACACACATACACACACACACACACACACACACACACACATATACATTCACATACACATACACACACATATATACACATACACATGCACACACACGCACACACACACACACACATATACATTCACATACACATACACACACATATATACATATACACATGCACACACACACACACACGCGACCACGCACACGCACAGGCTGCAGCCTGCCACCCGCCTGGCTCCCAAGCAGACAGCTGCTGCGGCCTCGACACTGCAGTCCAAGCTGAATGAGCGTTTTCACGATGCCGCCTCCCGCTGACAGCTCCTAATTGCATGTTGAAGCCATGTGATGGAGCCCAAGTTACACTAATTATGTCATTACCCTAATTAAGTAAATACTGTGCGTGCTAATTGGCTGAAATCTCTTGGGGGGGGGATGGGCACCGGGAGAGGAGGCCGGCTTCCCCTGGGCTTTCCCGTGGGTGGACTAGAGGTACCAGACCCAGGAGGGTCCCTCCTGCCCTGGGGTCAGCGGGTGGGGGTCAGAGCGGCCCTGGGCAGGTGTGCCTGAGCTCCAGGAAGAAGGGAGAAGCCCAGGTCAAAGGCCGGCCCTGGCCCCAACGGGCTGTGACCTTCAACGAGCTCTTTCCTCCTTCCATGGGTCCCCTTGTGGCCCCTCAGCTCGGCCAGCCCAGGGCCTGTGGACCTACGGACATTCTGGGCACAAGGGCCTCAAAGGAGCCCAAAGTCCATCCATTGGCAGGAGGCCTGGGCAGCCAGAGGGAGCTGGCCTAGTGACCAAGCAAAGTCCTAGTTCCTGGGGTAACACCAGTGTGAGCCAGCCAAAGAACCAGCAGGAGATTCCCAGAAAGCTGCGTGAGGTGGGATGCTCTGGAGAAACCCAGCGGGCTTCCTGGAGAAGGGAGACTTTGGTTCCCAGGCCGGGGAGGAAAGCAGAGCACCCAAGTTCAGCTCATCTGCAAGGAAGGATTTCCAAATACTGACTGTACTTTTTTTGTGTGATACTGGAGATTGAACCCAGGAGCATTCTACCTCTGAGCTATACCCCTAGCCTTATTTTATTCTTTATTTGGAAACAGGGTCTCGCTAAGTTGCAGAGGACCTCACTAAGCTGAGGCTGGCCGCAAACCTGCTATCCTCCGGTCTCGGCTTCCCAAGAACTGGGATTACAAGCATGGGCCACCATTCCCGGCTCTGACTGGACTTCTTAACAGTGACCTTTGGTTAGGAGTTGGAAGGGAGAAGAAGCAACCATCTAAAGGAAGCACACGCTTATAATTATAAGCACACACTTATAATCCCAGTACTTGGGAGGCTGAGACCAGAAGATTCGGGTTCGAGGCCAGCCTCAGCTACCTAGTGAGGCACTCCGCAACTTAGTGAGACCCTGTTTCCAAATAAAGAAATAAAATAGGACTGGGGGTGTAGCTCAGAGGTAGAATGGCCCTGGGTTCAATCCCCAGGACCGCAAAAAATAATAATAATAATAATTAAATAAAGGAAGTCCTCCAGCTGGTTCTCCGACTCACTTGGGAACATTGAGGACAGAGCAACACGCCAGCCCTGTGTCAGGGACCAGGATGGAAGCCCCAGCCGGGCCCAGGCCCCCACCGTGCCCTGTCTAGGCAGATCGGCATGGGCCAGCTGTCCAGGGAGCCCCATGCCTGCCACGTCCTTCCTGGAGTCTCGGAACAGATCCCAAGTCAGCAGTAGAGGCCCAGGGCTGAGGCTGGGCCTCCAGAAGCAGGGTCTCCCACCCCTCGGGGCCAGCGAGGGGCTTCCACGTGGCTCTGCCGCTCCCCCAGCTGCAAGCCGCCTGCTGCTGCCCACCCCACAGACGTGGGCTGCGGCTCCACACCCCGAAACGCCAGGTGCCCGCCCACCTGCTTCCCGGGGCCACAGGCTCGGCACAGGTATCTCTGCCCCAGCCCCAGAGCAGCTGGAGCCAGTTCCCAGGTCTCATTAATTAATTAATTCATTCATTCATTCACTGCCTGTCCCCAGCCTTCATTCATTCTCTACAACATGATCTGGGCTCCCCGGGGCTGGCTCCAGAGACAGACAGACAGGAAACCAACCTTTCAAACATCTGCAACTTACTCAAACAGCTCCGAAAAATAAGTTATGGGAGGGAGGTATGTGTGTCTATTAATGCACACACACGGCAAATAGAGAGAGAGAAAGAGAGCTGGGCGTGATGGCACACTCCTGTAATCCCAGTACTTGGGAGGCTGAGACAGGAGGACCACAGGTTCGAGTACTTGCAAGTGAAATGCTTGCAAGACTATTTCCTTTCTTTATTTCTTTCTTTCCTTTTTTTGATTGTTTGTTTTGTTTCATTTTTGTTTTTGTTTTTAGTAGAACTGGGGATTGAACCCAGGAGCATTCTACCTCTGAGCTACACTCCCAGCCCTATTTCTTTTTTTATTCTTTACTTTTGAAACAGGGTCTCACTAAGTTGTGGAGGGCCTCACTAAGTAGCTGAGGCTGACTGCAAACCTGCCATCCTCCTGTCTCAGCCTCCCAAGTACTAGGATTATAAGTGTGTACCTCCACGCCCTGCTTAGCAAGAACATTTCAAAATAAAAATAAAATAGGGCTGGGGGTGTGTGGTGTAGCTCAGAGGTAGAATGCCCCTGAATTCAATCCCCAGTACCACAAAAAGGGGGGTCTGGGAATATAGCCCAGTGGTAGAGCAGCCCTGGGTAAAATCCCCAGTACCACAAAAACAAGCAAACAAAAAAGTTAAATATAAGCCAGTGTGAGGGCACACACTTGTATTCCCAGTAATTTGGGAGGCTGAAACAGGAGGATTGCAGGTTCAAAGCCAGCCTTGGCAACTTAGGCTCTCAGCAACCTAGTGAGACCCTGTTTCCAAATAAGAAATAAAATCAGGGTCTGGGGTGTAGCTCAGAGGTAGAATGAATAGAAATAAATAAAATAAAAAGTTAAATATATGCCCTAAAGGATATATGGATGTCGTGTGTGTGTGTGTGTGTGTGTGTGTGTGTGTGTGTGTGTGTGTTCACTGGGGATTGAACCCAGGAGCATTCTACCTCTGAGGTAAACCCTTAGCCATATATATATTTTTTTATTCTTTATTTTTGAAACAGGGTCTCACTAAGTTGTGGAGGGCCTCACTAAGTAGCTGAGGCTGACTGCAAACCTGCCATCCTCCTGTCTCAGCCTCCCAAGTACTAGGATTATAAGTATGTTCCACCACGCCCTGCTTAGCAAGAACATTTCAAAATAAAAATAAAATAGGGCTGGGGGTGTGTGGTGTAGCTCAGAGGTAGAATGCCCCTGAGTTCAATCCCCAGTACCACAAAAAGAGGGGTTTGAGGGTGTGGCCCAGTGGTAGAGCAGCCCTTGGTAAAATCCCCAGTACCACAAAATCAAGTAAACAAAAAGTTAAATATATGCCCTAAAAGATATATGGATGTTTGTGTGTGTGTGTGTGTGTGTGTGTGTGTGTGTGTGTGTGTGTGTGTTCACTGGGGATTGAACTCAGGGGCATTCTACCTCTGAGCTACACCTCCAGCCCTTTTTATTATTTTTTATTTTGAGATATGGTCTCACCAAGTTGCCGGAGCTGGCCTGGAGCTTTGATCCTCCTGTCTCAGCCTCCCAAGTACTAGGATTACAGGCATGTACCACCACATCCTGCTATATACTATTCTTATTCCAGCAACTTTTCTGGAAGTTTGAAATTTTTTTCTAAATAAAATACAGGGGGTGGGGTGCCCACCAAGTGCTGTGTGCATGTATGTCATTGTCAATATGATTTACATTTTGATGTGAGACTATAACACACCAATAAAAGCACATTAAAAATAGAAAAAACCGGGAGTGGTAGTGCACACTTGTAATCCCAGTACTTGGGAGGCTAAGACTGGAGGATCTGGGTTCGTGGCCAGCCTCCGCAACTTAGTGAGACCCTGTTTCAAAATAAAGAATAAAATAGGACTGAGGGTGTAGCATAGAGGTAGAATGCCCCTGGGTTCAATCCCTAATACCACAAAAAAAAGAGAGAGAGAAGGAAGGAAGGAAGGGAGGGAGGGAGGGAGGGAGGGAGGGAGGGAGGAAGGAAGGAAGGAAGGAAGGAAGGAAGGAAGGAAGGAAGGAAGGAAGGAGAGAGAGAAAGAAAGAAAGAAAGAAAGAAAGAAAGAAAGAAAGAAAGGAAGGAAGGAAGAGAGAGAGAGAGAGAGAGAAAGGAAGGAAGGAAGGAAGGAAGGAAGGAAGGAAGGAAGGAAGGAAGGAAGGAAGGAAGATAAGTAAATACAGGCACACACCTGTAATCCCAGTACTTAGGAGGCTTAGACGCGAGGATCACAGGTTCGAGGCCAGCCTCAGTAACCTACTGAGACCCCCCAGCAACTTAGTGAGCCACCTGTTTCATTTCTAAATAAAAAGGACTGCAGGTGTAGCTCAGTGGTAGAACACCCCCCTGGCTTCAGTCCCCAGTAAACAAAACATGGGAGAATAAAGGAAGGCGTGAAGAAGGAAGGAAGGTCCTTTCCTTTCTTGTGACTCTCTGGAGCAGCTGCTAGTGGTGGAGGTGACCCCGCTGGGTGGGGTCAGCAGGGCTTCCCTGCGGAGGTGACAGGAGCTGGTGGTGGTCTGGGCCGAGGCCAAGTGGCATGTAGACCTTACCCTTCTGCGCATCACCTGGGCTGGGAGAAGTCCCAGTCTCCTATCGCAATGTTAGGCAAGCCCAGGACCCCCTTCCCCTCCCTGCTGCTTTCCAAAGAATAAGCGAGAGCCTTGGGTGGGACTAGAAGGGGGACTTCCCTTGGTCTGCAAGTGCAGGGTCGGGGGGGGGGGGCAGCTGGAGCTTCGGAGCCACGAACCCTCAGCGGAGGCCGGACCAGCCCAGGGTGCTGGTGGCCTCTGCCTGGGTCCTGAAGCACTGACCCAAGCTGACTTCCCGGGTGGCCAGAGGGTTGCGGCAGGGAAGGGGACCATCATCCCACCCCACCTTCCCCCAGGCCTTCGTCGGGCAGCCCAAGAACCTCAGGGTGTGGAGTAGGAGGCCCAATCCCCTCTCTCCTCTGCTTCTCCCCTCTTTCCATCCCGCCCCCCCAAGTGCCCACCACCCTCCCTACGCCTAAGAGGGGGCTTCCCCTTCCCGACTTCAGACCCCAGCCCCTCGCCCCCCCCCCAAGACAGTAGCCCCAGCCCTCGGGTGCTGGCCAGTCATGATGGGTGGTCCAGGTTTGCCTGTTCCCACATCCCCGAGCTCAGGGCTCCTGCACCTGGGGTCAGCCAGCCAATTTCTCCCCTGCAGACACCTTTGCCCTTCTATGTCACCAGCCCCGTCCTCCCAAGCCCGCCCGCCAACCCAGAGCCCGGCCCCTGGCCTGCCGGGTCCCTCTCCCCCTGCCTTCCCCCACCCCTCCGGCAGGGACTTTGATCCACTCAAGTCTCGCCTCCCGGAGCCCGGCATGGGACAGGGGCGGGGCGCTCTACCCAGCCCAGCAGCCCTGCCCCTGCACGCCCCCCACTTGCCCCAGCCTCCCACCCCCCTAACAGGCTCTCCTCTCTCCGTCTGGCCCCTCACACCCCCTCCGCCCCCTCCCCACCTCCTCTCCCCTCCTTTGGTCACCAGAGTCTGGCTTTATCTCCCGGAGGCTGGCCGTCGCCCTCCCTCCCCTGCCTCCGCCTCTGTCTCCTCCTCTCTTCCCTCCACTCCTTCCCGGGCTCACCTACCCTCTCCCTCTCCCACTGCCCTCCTCTTTCTCTCCCACCTCTTTGTTTCAGCCGAGAACCGGCTCCTCCTCGGGACAGTTCCCACACTGCAGTGCCGCCGGTGAGGACAGAGCGGCACCGAGGTGAGCTCGGGGCTCAGGGACCCGGGCGGCGCGGGGCGGCTGGAGCCCTGGGGGCGGGCAGCCCGGGAGGGCGGCAGGGCGTCCCTCCCCAGAGCGGCGGGAACTGCCCACTGGCAGCCGCGGGTGCCTGGTGGTCAGCAGGAGCCGAGGGTGGAGGAGCCAGCTGCCCACCCGCCGGCAGGCTGTCCCTGCCCTGGTGCCTGGCTTCTGCCGGTGGCCCTGGGCTGCGGGAGACTGTCGGGGGACCTGACAGGGTGGGCGGGAGCCGCTGGACCCTGGGGCTCTGACCCCTGCCTCCTCCAGCTGGGCTGCAGCTGTGGGGTTGCTGGGTGGCAGTCAGCGGCAGAAAACACAGGGCTATGACCCCCACGAGTACCTGTCCCCCGCAGGGAGGTTTGGTCGCCAGTCCGGTGGTCATCAGGATGTGCTGGGGCTGCTCCTGCTGCCCAGGTTGCCAGGAGACAGAAGAGAGGCCATTCCCCTGCCACCAGCTCGAGGTGTCCCCCCAAGCTCCTGACCCCCAGACCCCCAGAGCTACACCGGAGGTCTAGCACATGTCCCTCCTCTAGGGGTCTGCGAGCGGCTCCCCCCAGACAAGGTCCCCAGGACGGTGTTACCCGGAGTTGCAAACAGTGGTGTTTCAGGCCAGAGCCCAGGTGTTTCTGAGCTCAGCTCCCTGGATCTGGGATGGACTGGGAAAGGCAGGGGCTCTGAGCACGAGGCTGGGGTGGGGAGGGCCAGGGTGGGGACAGAGCCCTGGCTCTTAAGTGAGGACAGCTCTGAGTGTACTTGTTGGGACAGCCAGGGCCACGAGGAGATCCCGAGAGCCGAGAGCTGGGCCGGGGTGGGGTGGACGGAGAAGACAGAAGTCCGTCCTGCCTCCTTCTCCACTGGAGCTAGGGATGGAGGCGGGTGGATTGGGACCCCTGCCGAGAAGCTCAAGCCTCCCAGGAGGAGGGAGGAGGGCCAGAAAAAGCCAGGAGTGGGAGGTTACTGGGGGACAGACCTTCCCACTGGGTACGTTCTGGGGGAGCTACCAGGTTGGGGCAGGACCAGATCCCGTGGATCCAGAAGCTAGTGTTGGCCCAGATCACGGTGACAGGGGAGCGGCCCCTCGGGACTGGGCAGCTGGGACGCTTGTCCCCAGGAGCCAACTCTCTCTCGTCCTCAGCCAGAGCTTCCTCATTTAAACACGGTAGCAGCCGTGGCCACCACTCTTACCCCCTCACCCCCGAGATGGAGCAACATGTACAGAGAGGTGGCCAGAGAGCCGTGGACAGGTGCAGAGTCGAATGTCCACCCCTGCGGCCACGAGGAGCCGTGCTGAGCCAGGGAAGCGGGGAGCAAAGCCTCAAGTCCGGCTCCTCGCGGTCACCCGGGAGAGGGATTTGACCCTCCGATGGCTCTGGCTCCAGGAGGAAGTCCACCCAGCTCATCGCTGCTCCGTGGTCTCATTTCATGTGACGGCCTGCCGGGGTCATTGTCTTCCCCATTACCCAGGGGCATCAGTCCCCCCCCACCCATGCTCCATCTGTCTCCTCTAGAGCACCCCAAGCCCTCTCGGCTGGCTAAGGATTACCAGCCTGGATCACTAGTCTAGACCTCAAGGTGTCCGCCACACATGATCCAGACCTCCGGCGGAGGCAGGCTGCCCTGCCTGCTTTCCTGAGACGTGATGGGGCCCTCTTCCCAGCTGGGTGAGCTTAGTCTAGCCCCAGCTGACCCCAGCCCTCCACTCCCGGAACTCCCAGGGCACGGTACACCCTTCTGGCCATTAAACACTGAAATGCCGCCCCTAGGCTGGGGGTGTGGCCGGGGCAAGCGCAGAGCCCTTGCCGGGGTTTGATCCCGGCATTGCAAAAAACGAAACAGACAAAAAGGACCAGTACCCCCTGCTAATCAGTCCAATGCCAGAGGACAGTAGATCGCTCGTGGGGCCTTAGTAAACATCATGGCCCAGCTGGTGCTTAAACCTGGTCTTCCCTGGCAAAAGGGGGCCAAGATCTCCCTTGCAAGACACCAGCCCCTCTCCCTTCTCTCCCGGGCCTTCTACTTGCCCAGCGCTTGCCCACATGGATCCACCTGCCGCTGACACCCCTCACAAGAGGAGCAGGGCAAGGACACTGTCCCCATTACACAGAGGACAAAACTGAGGCCGGGCCAGGACCTGACTCTCAATCCAGTGCTCCTTCCAGACCACTTAGCTGCCATCCTGGTGAGAACCTCCACGAGGGTAAGGTCCCTAGGCCCTTTCGAGTATCTGCCACTGCTCAGTCTCAGCGCCCCAGATCCTCGGGGCCCCAGGGACACTCCCAGGGACAGAGGGGCTCCGTTACTCCTAGGATGCTCGAACCAGGACTTCCAGGATGGTTCCAAAGCGGGTTCCCAGGGGCTAAAGGGAGGCAGTGAGGCTGAGGCTGCAGAGGAGCCAGCGAAGGCAGGAAGGGGCTCTTGGGGCGCCGTGTGCACCTCCGTCCCTCCTGAGTCTTGGTGTGTCTTCTCTCCCCAACACCCTGTAGTGATTAGGAAGGTGGCCCTCGGCATTAAAGTCCTCACTGGGGCTCATGGCGCCCCTCCCTGCTGACAGCTGCACACGAGAGGCTTGCTGCTGCCGCCGCTGTCAGCATGAAGCCAACCCCTCAACCAGGCACTCAAGGTCCTCTGTCACCAGCCTCTACCAGCCTCACGGCCTCCTTGTCCCGCTTGCTCCACAGCGTCCTCAGCATTTTATTTTATTTTATTTTTATTTTTATTTATTTATTTATTTATTTTTTTTGCGGTACTGGGGATTGAACTCAGGGGCATTCTACCTCCGAGCTACACCCCCAGCCCTATTTTTTTATTCTTTATTTTGAAACCGAGTCTCACTAAGTTGCGGAGTGCCTCACTAGGTAGCTGAGGTTGGCTGCGAACCCGGATCCTCCGGTCTCAGCCTCCCAAATGCTGGGATTACAAGCGTGCGCCACCACGCCCGGCGCCGTCCCCAGCATTTTAGCTGCACCCAACTATGTTTCCATCCTGGGTGGGGGCAGAGGGCAGTTGGGAGTCTGCTCAGTAACTGGTTGTGGGTTGCACTGGACACACACACACACACACACACACACACACACACACACACACACGCCCCCACTTGGACCCTGGACAGGACAAGCGCGGTCACGTCACCGCATCACCAGCCCTGAGCTGTTGAGGGAAAGGCAGAAACAATGTCCCCGGGCTCCGGCTGGGCCCTTGCACAGCCCCAGGGTGCCCGAGCCCTGGAGGGTGGCAGGGGATGACCCACCAGGCGCTCACCCTGCTGTGCAGCCCCAGACAGGCCACCATCTCTGTTTCTCTGGCCAGAAGACAAGGGGGTTTGGAGACGCTGACTCCAGGCTCACTGCCAAATCATACCAGGTGCAGAGAACCGAGGGGCCGGCGAGGGCCGCGCCAGGCGGGAGGCAGGGCCTCCACAGGGGACGCCGGAGCCGGGGACAGCCTCAAGGAACAGAGAAGTGGGGCCAGGGCAGCGGGAGCCTGAGCCAGGAGAGGCCGAAGCCGAGGCCCAACCGGGGAAGCACCTCAGCAACCCTAACGGACTTTTTTTTTTTTTTTTGGCAGTACTGAGGGGTGGAACCCAGGGGCATTCTACCTCTGAGCTACACCCCCAACCCTATTTTTTATTCTTTTTTTTTTTTTGAAACAGGGTCTCACTACGTTTCGGAGGGCCTCACTAAGTGGCTGAGGTTGGCCTCGAACTTGGATCCTCCCGTCTCAGCCTCCCAAGTACTGGGATTACAAGTGTGTGCCACCACACCCAGCTCCTAATGAACATTTATGGAGCAAATAACAAGTCTTAGTGTATGTGTGTGTGTGTGTGTGTGTGTCTGTATTACTGAGAACTGAATCCAAAGGCATTCTACCTCTGAGCTACACCTCCAGCCCTTTTTATCTTTAGTTTTGAAACAGGGTCTGGCTAGGTTGCTGAGGGTCTCGCTGAGTTGTGGAGCCTGGTCTCAAGCCTGCAAATCCTCCTGTCTCTGCCTCCCAAGTACTAGGATTACAGGTGTGAGCCACCATACCCAACTTAAGGAATCTGAGCGCTCACCATGCAGGGTTTACCTCACGTTGTCATCTAGACAGGCCAAATGTATCGTTTCTTATGCATGGGGCACTGAGCGAGCAAATGTTGGGTCGAGCCCACAAACTGTTTGCTTCTGTGGGACGCAGTTGGGGCCCTGCCCCCCCCCATCCCCTACAAACATAGGTACAGGAAGGGCCCACGTAGACAGAGGAGTCTGCAGTGACCCTGCCCACACTCACAGCCCTCGGCTGGCACAGAGACAGCCCCGTGTACAAACAGCAGCCATGCCCTGTGCCAGCGCCCGCCTGTGCTCGCAGGTGCATCCCCCTCCTGGGATGCCGCCAGCACGCATGCGCACTGAGGACGGCTGACGGGCCTCAGCCCCGCCCACCTACCGCCCTTGAACCTGCAACCTGGGATCAGTGCTGGTACTCACCCCCCTAAGGGCAAGGACCGCCGGGGACACAGGGCACATCTAGAGGCTGCCGGAAGAACACCAGGGCCCGGGCATTGACACATGAGGGCAGCAATATCCCATGACACTGTGACCCTGACCAGCAGGTGCTCCCCACCAGGACAGAGGAAAGGAAGTAGTGCAAGCTGTCCCTTTCCCTAAACCGCCCCGGTCCCGAGTCCTGCTCGCCTTGCCCACCTCCCTCCCAGTCCCCGGAGCCTGTTCTGCATGAGCCAGCTCCCCAGGTCATGAGCTGCATGCCAGTCGAGGTCCCGCTGTCCTGGGCCTAAGTGGGAGAGGGAGGCTGTCCCCAGGGGGAAGGCACGCCGCTCAGGTGCAGCAGGAGCCCACAGGAGCAGCCCCCGGCCTCGCTGTTCGCTATGGCTTTTTATTCCTATGTGATTCTACTGCTCACTCATATAGGGATTGGAGCCGTGACGCACGGCAAGGACAGCCAGCGGAGGGCTCTGACGCGGAACACGAGGGTCCCGGGGAGCCAGGCTGTGGCACCCCCTTCTGCCGGCCAGTCCAAGGCTGCTCGCTGCTCCCTGCCAGCCGTGATTCACCATCCCAGCGCTGGAGACCGCCGCTGACCAGCTAGCACCAGGGCCTGAACTGTGTCCCAGAGGGGTGGCCAAAGGACCTGGGGACATGAAGCTTAGCAAAATGGGGCTGGCACAGGAAAACAAGGTCCAGTGTCCTTTGGACTCGGGGAGGCCCTAGATAAGCAGAGGGCAAGGTAGGGCAGATTTAGTTCAGCTCTCCCAACACTAAGGGCTGTCCACATGCAGAAGGGACATCCTAGCCAGGCATGGTGGCTCACACTTGTAGTCCCAGTACTTGGGAGACTGAGACTGAAGGATCCGGGTTCACAGCCAGCCTCAGTTACTTAGTGAGGCCCTCTGCAACTTAGTGAGACTGGTTTCAAAATAAAGAATAAAAAATAGGGCTAGGGGTACAGCTCAGAGGTAGAATGCCCCTGAGTTCAACCCCCAGTACCGCAAAAAAAAAAAAAAAAAAAAAAAAAATAGGAGCCGGGTGTGGTGGCGCACACTTGTAATCCCAGCATTTGGGAGGCTGAGACTGGAGGATCCAGGTTCACGGCCAGCCTCAGCTACCTAGTGAGGCCCTCTGCAACTTAGTGAGACCCTGTATCAAAATAAAGAATAGAAAATAGGGCTGGGGTCGCGGCCAGCCTCAGCTACCTAGTGAGACACTCCGCAACTTAGTGAGACTCGGTTTCAAAATAAAGAATAAAAAAATAGGGCTGGGGGTGTAGCTCGGAGGTAGAATGCCCCTGAGTTCAATCCCCAGTACCGCAAAAAAAAAAAGAAAATAGGGCTGGGGGTATAGCTCAGAGGTAGAATGCCTGACTTCAATCCCCAGTACCTCAAAACAAAATAGGACTGGGGGTGTAGCTCAGAGGTAGAATATCCCTGGGTTCAATCCCCAGAACCGCAAAAAAAAAGAAGGGGCATCCTAGCCGCACGCCTGTCATCTTAGTAACTGGGAAGCTGAGATAGGAGATTCCAGGCCAGGCTCAGCAACTTAGCAAGAGCCTGTTTCAAAAGAAAAATAGGAGCCGGGCATGGTGGGGCACGCTTGTAATCCCAGTACTTGGGAGGCTGAGACAGGAAGATTTCAGGTTTGCAGCCAGCCTCAGCTACTTGGTGAGGCCCTCCACAACTTAGTGAGACCCTGTTTCAAAATAAAGAATAAAAAACAGGGCTGGAGGTGTAGCTCAGAGGTAGAATGCCCTTGGGTTCAATTCCTACTACCAAAAAATAAATAAAAAGCCAAGTGTGGTGACTCGTACTTGTATTCCCAGTACTTGGGAGGCTAAGACTGGAGGATCCAGGTTTGCGGCCAGCCTCAGCTACTTAGTGAGGCCCTCTGCAACTTAGTGAGACCCTGTTTCAAAATAAAGAATGAAAAATAGGACTGGGGGTGTAGCTCAGAGGTAGAATGCTCCCCAAGTTCAATCTCTAGTACTGCAAAATAAATAAATAAATAAAAATTGGAAAGCATTGGGGGTATAACTCAGAGGTAGAAAGCCCCTGGGTTTAGCTGGACATGGTGGCACACACCTGGAATTCTAGTATTTGGGCCAGAGGCTTGCAGGTTCAAGACCAGCTTCGATAACCTAACAAGACCTCATTTCAAAATAAAAAAGAGCTGGGATGTAACTTGGAGGTGGAATATCGCTGGGTTCAATCCCCAGTAAAACACACACACACACACACACACACACACACACACACACACAGAGCCCCTAGGTTCAATCTCTAGTACCAAAAGGGGGGGTGGCCGCCTTGGTGGCAGGTGGTACACACCCACCCAGTGAGGCACACTAGCAGGAGTTGCAGACCCTGTGAATGCCACCGGGAGTCATCGCTGGATGGTAGTGGTTCTGAGGTCTTTCTTGAGGACATGGAGGCTATCGGGAGCCAGGCTCACAAGCTTCAGGAAGACAGGCACAGCCTCCAGCCTCCTGCTTCTGTGAAGCACGCCCCAAGTGTGTCCAGCTGAGAGGGCTGTGGAGACGTGTCAGGTCCAGCAGCGTGGCCATGACCACGCCCCTCCCTCTCTTCCCCTCCCCAGTGGCGTCCTGTGCCCTGCGCACTGTGGGAAGACGTACTGAACAGCCAGTGTGGTCCTTTTTATTTTCAGTCTCTCTGGCTTCACTCCGCAGAGACACAGGCTGGGGGGCTTCTCAGGGGGAAGAACCAGGACAGAGAACTGGCCAGGAGGCTTGTCCTGGCCTCAGGGCGGCCTGCTGCCATGACAGCAGGGGCGGAGGGGAGCCCCCAAATGCTGATGGACTTGGAGGAACGACCGAGGCGCAGAGGCGGGAGAAGAGGAGGCCCTGGGGGCCAGCCATGGTCTTCCCCAAGACCCCAGCCTCGTGGGCCTCTTGTGGACTCTGGAAACGTGACCTAGCCATCAGTGAGGCTGCAGAAACAGGAAGTGGGTGTCCATGACATTGGTGCCCGTCAGCCCCGTGTGCAGCAAGTGCGCTCCACCCTGGAGGCGACAGAAGAAGGTGTGGGAGTCATTGTGGGCTAGGAAGGTGGCCACGTCCAGGCCCTCGGCGGCAGCCTGGCTGGCCAGGTCGGACATGACCCAGGCCCCGGCAGCCTCGGTGGGCCCGTCCTGCCCGTCGGTGCCGCCGCTCAGAAACAGCACGTCCACAGGTCCTGGGGGCCATCTCCCCAGCTCGGCTCCCACGCGCAGGGCCAGTTCCTGGTTCCGGCCACCCCTGCCCGAGCCCTGCAGCTTTACTGTGGGTTCACCACCGGCCAGCAGGCAGACTGGGCCCCGAGCCTCGGCCACGGCCGTCAGCACTTCCTCCAGTTGCAGGCCTGGGAGCTGGAGCTCGGCTGCCAGCTTCTGAAGCTCTGCGTCCTCCTCCGCAGGAGCGCGGGCCGTGGGTGCGGTGAGGCGGGCGCCCGCTGCTCGGGCCAGCAGCCCATAGAACTGGGCCACGCTCTGGACGTCACCCTGCACGGCGGCGCTCAGCACCACGGCGCGGTAGCCCAGCGCCTCAGCCTGCCTCTGAGCCTCGGCCAGCGCCAGCGCGTTGGAGCCAATGATCACGTTGAGGACGTGGCCGCAGGCGTGCGGCCCGTGGGGGTCTGAGTCGGACCGGGCAAGCACTGTCTTCACAGAACGCGGCAGGGCAGCACGCAGGCCGTGGCGGTTGAGGACCTGCAGGCAATCCTGCACGCTCTGGGCGCTGGCCACAGTGGGGCCGCTGGCGATCACCTCCACCGGGTCCCCCACCACATCTGAGAGGATCAGGCTCACCACCTGGAGAAGGGCCACGGGCCCAGGCTCAGTCCTGCGTGCTCCTCCCTCAGAGCCAGAAGGACAAACCTCCCCTTGGGTATCCACGGCCTGGTGTACCTCCTCTCCCCTTTCCTCTCCCCTCTTTTTTTTTTTTTTTTGCAGCCCTGGGGATTGAACCCAGGGGCATTCTACCTCTGAGCCTCACTCTCACCCCTATTTTTTATTCCTTATTTTAAAAAGGGCCTCATTAAGTTGTGGAGGGCCTCACTAAGTAGCTAAGGCTGGCTGTGAACCTGCGATCCTCCCATCTCAGCCTCCCAAGTACTGGGATGACAAGCATGCGCCACCACACCCGGCTTCCTCACCCCCTTCTAACCATTCTCAGGTACACCTGGCCGTGGGGACCCCCCTCCCCGGACTCCCCCCATCATGGCCCTGCAAACTCGCTCCAGGCCCCCGCCAACCTGTAGACGGCTCTAGGCTTTCATCTGCCTCCCTGGCGCAGGTGAGCAGCCCCCCTGGCACAGGTGAGCAGCCCGGGGAAGCAGCAGCTCACACACCTGGGCAGGGTAGGCGGCCTGAGCCAGCCCTCCGCCCTTGAGCTGGGACAGGGCCTTCCGGATGGTGTTCAGCTCCTGGATGGTGGCTCCACGGGCCGCCAGCAGCTTGGTGAGCATCTGCTTCTCCTCCAGGGTGACGGGTGGGATGGGGGCAGGCAGCAGGGCTGAGCCCCCGCCTGCAGAGACAGAGCCCAGGCTGCGCTGACGTGCCAGGTCCTGCGTCAGGCACCCGGCATGGGCAGTCTGGGGGGAGGATCTCACCGCTTAGGGAGGACAGATGAGTGGCCAAGGTCACCCGGGAGGCACTGTCCTGGCTCCTCACTGCCTCCCTTGCTCCCACTTTGCCCTGGGACCCTGGGGGGCTCGGATCAATCTCTCCAAAACCTGGTATTCGGGGCACCCTCCCCAGCCAGCCGTCCCAAGCCAACGGGGCACACACCAGAGATGAGCACGAGCAGCAGGTCGTCAGCTGTGAGCCCCTCGGCCAGCTGTCGGATGGCCAGGGCAGCCCGCAGTGCGTCCCGGTCCGGCAAGTTGTTCTCTGCGCCCTCAAATACCTGGACGCGGCTGTGCAGCTTCAGCAACATCTCCCTGAGGAGGGGTCAATCGGAGAGAGAGGCGGGGTGGGCTCCTCTCCTCCCACCTCAGGTGAAGGGGACATGAACCAGGACGCCCACTGACACCCATCCTGGAGCCAGGCTCAAGCGAGGAAAGCAGGGAAGCTAGTGAGGAAGGGAGGTCAGAGCCCAGGTGTCCCCTCCAGATGGACAGCGGGGAGCGGCTCCTTACTGCTTGCCGGCACGCTCCATGGCAGCACGGATGCCCTTGGGAACGCTGATCACACCCTGCACGAGATGCTGGCCCAGGAGCTCCTCGGCCGCGGCTGCCATGCCCAGCACAGCCTTGCCGAAGCCCACCAGGTAGAGGTTTTGCCGAAGCTGAAAGCTCCGGTCCCGAACCTTCAGCTGCTTCCCGCCAGGGTCCAAGGACAGCGCCCTCCGCAGCATGGGGCCGGGCTGCACAGAGCCCACGGCGCCCGCAAACAGCTGCTGTGCGTGCTCCGCCAAAGCCAGGCCGCTGGCCATCCGGGCCACCGGGGGCCCCCAGAGGAGTGGGCGAGAGGGGACTCGAGCCAGACAGGGCAGGACCTGCAGGGCTGGAGCCATCCCCCACCGCTATCAACACTGCGTCACATCCATGGCTGACAGGGGGCAAGGAGCGTCAGTGAGGCCAGGGACAGGAGGCCCCCCATGGCCACCCCCCTGTGGGGTCTCAGCGGCTGCCGCGAGAAACAGCTCTCAGCCGGCCAGAGGAGACCTCCTGAAGCCACAGCTCCGTGGGCTCGCTCCCCTCCTTGGAGCCCAGCCCAGCCACCCAGACAAATCCTCCCCTGCAGACCACATGCAGCTGGCCCTCTGGACACTCTGTCCCAAGTCCAAAGTTCCCGTTGACTGGGCCCTCCCCCTAAGTCACCCCTTTTGGCTGGGAGTTAATCATTCACAGAGGGAACAATTCCTACCGGTGGGATCCCACCCCACCCTCTGCCACCTCCCGCATTCAAGGGGCACCGCCCCTTTCTGGCACTCTGAACTGGCTTCTTACACTTCTGCTACCAGGAGACCGCTGGCTGTCACCCCCAACTGACCCTGAGCCCACTGACTGCAGCCTGCTCTATTTCATTAGGTCGCAGGACTGGGCTGGGAAGCCTGGGAACGCTGGTCCATGTGGGGAGGCTGCAGGCTCATCAGGGAATGAAAAGTCCAGGCCTGGAGCAGATCCTCAAGGCTGACGACCTGAGAAATCTCAGCACTCTGGCCAGTCCAGCAACAGGTCCAGCTAGAGATCAGGAGTAGAAGCAAAGTCTGGCTCCTGGAGGGACCTTAGGGAAGTCCCCAAGCCACATGCTAGGGGGCCTAATCTGCAGGACAGGAAAAGATGCCCTTCTACCCACATAGCTCGCCATACCACCCTTGCCAAGAACACCCTGCTGGATCTGAGACAGCAAAACAAGTCCTGAGGCACACTACCCACAGCGGTGAGAGCCAAGTGGCTAGAGTCCAGAAAGGCCAGGGTCCCATAAACAAGCCCAAATAGTCATTTTCCCCACTGGGCAGAGTAAAAGCTAGAGAGGCCTTGGGGTGAAGGTCAGAAAGCTAGAGAGGGGTTTCAGGACAATAGTACTCCAAAGGGCTCATGTATAAAAATACATCTACTTTTATTTTTTGGTGCTAGGGATTGAACCCAGAATCTCCAGCATACTAAACAAGCACCCTACCACTAAGCTACACTCCAGCCCCCCAAAAAACCATCTACTTTAACAAATGCATACCGTTAATGCTGCACGCTGGCTACATCAGTGTGGACGGAGCAGGAAGAAGCTGGGAATTAGGGTTCCAGGCTTTCTGAATGGCTGGGTCGGGACTGCAGAAGATTGGGGGATGTGGCTCAGTGGTCGTGCATCTATTTGTCTAGTGAGGAGGCGCTGGGATTGATCCCTTGACACTCTTAGGTTTTCTGATGCTGTCCACTCTTAACACAAAGAATCCAGTTTTATCCTACTCCCAAACAACACCGCCACTTCCAGACCTTGGCCCTTTAGCCTGCCTGGTTCCCAGCTTTCTCATAAAAACAGACAAGACTCGCCTGACTCTGGTTGTGAAAGGAAATACAGAGGGCAATGGCATGGGGACTCTGAAAACCAGCCCAGCTGTGTGTCTGGGAGGGTGGAGGTACTGGGGGGGGGGGGCTTCTACCTCCGGGCTTTCCCCCCAGCCCTATTTTATTTTATTTTTTTTATTTGGAAACAGGATCTGGTTAAGTTGCTGAGAGCTACATTAAGTTGCAAAGGCTGATTCAAACCTGCGATCTTCCTGTCTCCAAGTACTGGAATTACAGGCATGCACTACCACACCTGGCTGGAGTCCAGCTTTTGCAAGAGGGATCTCTGGGGCTTACTCATTATTCCTGAACCTACAAGCATCTAAAATATCTGATTTAGCTGGGTGTAGAGGCGCATGCTTGTAATCCCTGTACTTGGGAAGCTGAGACAGGAGGATCACAGGTTCAAGGACAGTCTCAGCAAGTAGTAAGACTCATCAATCTGTTTCCAAATAAAAATAATAAAATAGGGCTGAGGGTGTAGCTCAGAGGTGGAATGCCCCTGTGTTCAATTCCCAGTGCCACAATAAATAAGTAAATAAATAAATAAATAAATAATCTGATGTTTACAGCCTCAATAAACTTTGTACCTGTGTCCCAGATGGACAAAGGGCTAGAGGATCTCAAACTTGCTACTGGACACCAGCGTCCAGGACGGGGGAAAGCTCAAGGTTAAGGTCACCAGATAAAATACAGGACGACCAGTAACATTTGAATTTCAGATAATTGTGTACTAAAATATGTCCCAGGAAACATTTGGGAAATACGCTATTAAATATATTCCTGGTTTATCTGAAATAAGAGATTTAGCTGGACGGCTTGCATTTTTATTTGCCTAATCCGCCACCTCTTTCCAGAATACAGGCTCTCACACCCCAGGACATTCTAGTACAAAATGCAGAGAGTCCAAGACCAGCCTCGACTCCTGCCTGGCATCCAGAGGGCCAGGCGCCACTTCCGCCTTCCGCCCGCCCTCAAAGGGCCCGGAAGTGACGTAATCTCAAGCAGCGGCTCGAGCTTTCGCAAGGGATATGGCTGCGATGCAATGCCAGGCGACGCAAGAAATAAAGGCGCCCTGCCTCCTGGACCCGCCGTGGCCCGGGCCGGCGACTGCATCCGAAGTCCACACAGGCCCTCGCCTTGGGGACTTACCGCCGCGCAGCTCCGCCCCGGCTGATAGCGCCGGGACCGGAAGTGCCCTGGGTGGGCGGAGCATAAGCCGGAAGTGCCGTGGGAGCGCCGGGGAGGCCCGAGCAGCGTTTAGGGCTTTCTCTCCCCACTGATGGGATCGGGTGGGGGGAGCGTTCTGGTGCGAGTTCCCTTCAGCCTCGCTTTCTTTGTCCCTGAATTGTATTTTCACTGGATTGCAATGATCTATCTCCTTTTTTTTTCTTTTTTTGCGGTACTGGGGATTGAACCCAGGGGGATTCTACCTCTGAGCTATACCTCCTATTTTATATTCTTTATTTTGAAACAGGGTTTCAGAGGGCCTCACTAAGTAGCTGAGGCTGGCCGCGAACCTACAATCCTCCTGTCTCAGCTTCCCAGTACTGGGATTACAAGGGTGCCGCCACCACGCCCGGCTCCTGAGACTGTTTTGCACCGTGTAAGCCCAGGACGCTGCCGGTCCTAAGGTTGGTTTCCCTCTTCGGGAACTCCTGATCCCTCTCAGAATCAACCTTCCTCCCGGAAACCACATTCTAGGCAAGCACACTACCACTGAACTACATTCCCAACCCTTTCTATTTTGAAACAGGGTCTCACTAAGTTGCTCAAGGGTGGCCTCAAAATTGCCATCCTCCTGCCTCAGCCCCCAGAGTAGCTGGGATTACAGGCATGTAGATGGGCTCACATGAACTTTTGTAGTCACAGAACAAAGGAAAGTCAAAACCCAATACGTTTGCCAATTATATTGGTGGGAACATCAGGTAGGGAGTTTGCCACCAAGCAAGGAAATCTGCAGGTTTCAGATGGGGTTTGTTGTTATTGTTTGGGGGGGGTTGTTTTTGTTTTGGTACTGGGGATTGAACCCAGGGGCATTCTACCTCTGGGCTACACCCCCAGGCCTATTTATTTATTATTGCCATACTGGGTATTGAACCTGGGGGCAATCTACTTTCTTTTC
>PVLC010010103.1:22670-51761 GCA_004027655.1 Graphiurus murinus
GTACTGGGGATTGAACTCAGGGGCATTCTACCTCCGAGCTACACCCCCAGCCCTATTTTTTATTCTTTATTTTGAAACCGAGTCTCACTAAGTTTCGGAGTGCCTCACTAGGTAGCTGAGGCTGGCCTCGAACCCGGATCCTCCGGTCTCAGCCTCCCGAATGCTGGGATTACAAGCGTGCGCCACCACGCCCGGCTCTTTCTTTTCTTTTCTTTTTTTTTTTTTTTTTTTTTTGCGGTGCTGGGGATGAATTCAGGGGCATTCAACCTCCGAGCTATACCCCCAGTCCTATTTTTTATTCTTTAATTTGAAACAGGGTCTCACTAAGTTTCAGAGAGCCTCACTAACTAGCTGAGGCTGGCCTCGAACTTGGATTCTCCTGTTTCAGCCTCCCAAGTACTGTGTTTACAAGCATGCACCACCATGCCCAGCTCCCCCCAGGCTTATTGAATTTTTTACTTTGAAAGATGGTCTTATACTAACTTACTAAGTTGCTGAGAGTCTCACTAAGTTGCTGAGGCTGGCCTCAAACCTGAGATCCTCCTGTCTCAGCCTCCCAAATACCTGCAGAATTGCAGACATGTGCTACTATGTCTAGATCAGATCACATTCTTAGCTTTAGGTTTGGTGGAAACTGCTGTTCTGTTCAGCTTAATGAGATGTTCAAAGACATTTATTAGTTAAAATGTTAGGAGGCCGGTGTGGTGGTGCATGCTGGTAATCCCAGCATTTGGGAGACTGAGACTGGAGGATCCGGGTTCGCAGCAAGCCTCAGCTACCTAGTGAGGCACTCCACAACTTAGTGAGAACCTGTTTCAAAATAAAGAATACAAAATAGGGCTGGGGGTGTAGCTCAGAGGTAGAATGCCCCTGAGTTCAAAACCCAGTACCGCAAAAAAAAAAAATGTTAGGTCAGATACAAAAGTTAAGGTAACTGGCTATTAAACGGCCTAAAATAGCCCAAGACAATTTTGGTCTGATCTACAACATTCCATCTCTCTACAATCTTGCAGAATCTTTCATATAATTGCAACTTCATCAGAGAACTTAGCAAGACCAGATTTTTTCACAACTTTTTTTTTTTTTTTTTAAAGAGGGCTGGAGGGGGGGAGTGAATAGTTCAGAGATAGAATGCCCCTGCATTCAATCCCTAGTACCACACATAAACACACAAAACCCATTTTTTTACTGATGGAGATAAGAAAAAGAGTTACATCACAAAACATGACAGATTTCTTGCTTTTTTTTTTTTTTTTTTTCAGTACTAGATACTGAACTCAGGGGCATTCTACCTCCGAGCTGCACCCCCAGCTTCATTTTTTATTCTTCATTTTGAAACAGGGTCTCACTAAGTTGCGAAGAGCCTCACTAAGTAGCTGAGGCTGGCCTCGAACCTGGATCCTCCGGTCTCAGCCTCCCAAATGCTGAGATTACAAGCGTGCGTCACCACGCCCAGCCCCACTTGCTTACTTTGGTAGTTGCCACCTTCTTCATCTCTTCTATATCTCTAAACCAATTGTCTCTATTCTGGTCATTAACCCCACCACTACCATTGAACACACACACACACACACACACTTCCAGCTCCCTCCCTGGAGTTTTGTTTTTGTGGCACTGGAGATTGAACTCAGGGACTTTCTACCTCTGAGCTCCATCCTCAGCCCTAAATTGCTGAGGGCCTAAATTGCTGAGGCGGCTTCAAACCTGCGATCCTCCTAGCTCAACCTCCCAAATACTGGGATTACAGGTGTGTGCCACCATGCCCAGCTTTTCTTTCCCTTTATAAAAGAAGACATTTTATTCCCTCTTCCAAATGATTCCCACTGCATCATCAATACAAAGCCACCTTCAGGAGGACTGGCTCTTTTTAATGTGAGAGAGATTGTAAATCCTTGAAATGTCATAGTTGTGCCTTGCTTAATTTTATTTTTATTTATTTATTTATTTGTGTGTGTGTGTGTGTGTGTGTGTGTGGTGCTGGGGATGGAACCCAGGGGCATTCTACCTCTGAGCTCAGCCTCCCAAGTACTGGGATTACAAGCATATGCCACCACGCCCGGCATTATTCTTTATTTTTGAAACAGAGTCTCACTAAGTTGTGGAGGGCCTCACTAAGTAGCTGAGGCTGGCCGCAAACCTGCGATCCTTCTGTCTCAGCCCCTGCCTTTCTGATTACGTTCCCACATGCTGTTGGGATTGTAAATTTGTACACCTATCTCATTATTTAGTGACAGACACTCTCCTGAGCAAACACCATTTATTGTTCCAATACTATGCTGTCTCAGTGTAAGCAGGAGACTCATTGTACTCATTATTTAATTAATGTGCTTATTTTTATTTTGGTGCTCGGGATTAAATCCAGAGGTATCCTACTCCAAGCTATACTTCCAGCCATTTTTTTTTTTTTTTTTTTTTTTTGCGGTACTGAACCCAAGGGCATTCTACCTCCAAGCTACACCCCCAGCCCTATTTTTTATTCTTTATTTTGAAACAGGGCCTCACTAAGTAGCTGAGCTGGCTGTGAACCTGTGACCTTCCTGTCTCAGCCTCCCAAGTACTGAGATTACAAGCGTGCGCCACCACACCCAACTTATTTGTTATTTTTGAAATAGGTTCTCACTAAGTTGCCGAGGGCCTTGCTAAATTGCTGAGGCTGGCTTCAAACCTTCGATCCTCCTGTCTTGGCCTCTAAAGTACTGGGATTACAAGTGTTCGCCCTCATACCCTGTCTGACAACTATCTTTTCTTTTCAGTACTGGGGATTAAACTGAGGGGCAGTCTACCTCTGAGCTACACCCCCAGTCCTATTTTTCATTCTTTATTTTATTTTATTTTTGCGGTACTGGGGATTGAACTCAGGGCCATTCTACCTTCGAGCTACACCCCCAGCCTTATTTTTTATTCTTTATTTTGAAACCGAGTCTCAGTAAGTTGCGGAGTGCCTCACTAGGTAGCTGAGGCTGGCCTCGAACCCGGATCCTCTGGTCTCAGCCTCCTGAATGCTGGGATTACAAGCGTGCACCACCATGCCCGGCTCATTCTTTATTTTAAAACAAGGTCTCATTAAGTTGCAGAGGACCGAGGACACGTGATCCTCCTATCTCAGCCTCCCAAGTACTGGGATTACAAGCATGCGCCACCACGCCCGGCTTAACAACTACCTTTCTTTTTTTTTTTTTTTTGCGGTACTGGGGGTTGAACTCCGGGGCATTCTACCTCCGAGCTATACCCCCAGCCCTATTTTTTATTCCTTATTTTGAAACCGGGTCTCACTAGGTTGCGGAGTGCCTCACTTAGGTAGCTGAGGCTGGCTGCGAACCCGGATCCTCCGGTCTCAGCCTCCCGAATGCTGGGATTACAAGCGTGCGCCATTGTGACTTTTCCCATAAACTGGAATGGAGAGTGTAGAGGGAAAGGACTTGTTATAGGGTGATTTGGTCTAGAAAGGAAAATTACCACCCCACCTGTGTGTAACTGAAGCCTGGGAACAGAAGACAAGCTATGTCACCATGCCCCTCTTGAACCCCTGCCCAAAACCCGTCTCCTGGAGTCATTTGTTTCAAATCTATGAACCGCATAGGGGGACTTTCTACTATGCACTAGCCAATCAATGTAAAGGTCACATACCCACCCCCTTCTTGTGTATAAAATATCCATGTTCATGAGGCTCGGGGTCTCTGCCTGCCCAACTACTGTTTGGAGTATGGCGGGGACCCAGATTTTGTTCGTAACTTCCCATTGGTCTTCTCGTGAGTTTACTCGCTAACAGGATTCATGTATTTTATGTATTTTAACTAATTTTATACTTAGTCATTAAGATAGTGCTAGAAACGGATTTTAGGGAAGCTGCAAAGAAAAAAAAAATCATGAAACCAAAAGTAAGTGGGAAGGCAATTTACTTCTGTGCAGAAGCATGCAACCACACAATCTAATCCGGTTGGCTGGTTTTCCCTGGGCAGATTTTACAAAAGGAGAAACGTGGAGTAGAGTGGATAGACACGAGTACCAAAGTTACAAAATGGAGAGCTAAGCTACAGGTACAAAATGGAAGCCTTCCAGTTTCTATGTGATCTTGTAACTTCCATAGAAAAGACTGCTTTCTTTTCTTACAACATATATCAAAACCAGGCATGGTGGCGCACGATTCTATTTCTGGTACTTGAGAGGCTGAGATGGGAGGATCAAAGGTTCATAGCCAGCCTTAGCAATTTTGTGAGGCCCTCTGCAACTTGGTGAGACCCTGTTTCAAAATAAAAAATAAAATAGGGCTGGTGGGATAGCTTAGAGGTAGAATGCTCCTGGGTTCAATCCCCAGTACTACCAAAAAAAAAAAAAAAAAAAAAAAGATATTGAGGAGAAGCCAGGAATAGTGGTGCATGCCTGGGAAGCTGAAATAGGAAGATATCATATTTGAAGCCAGCCTCAGCAATTAGGAAGACCCTCAGCAATTTAATGAGACCCTGTTTCAAATTTAAAAAGAGAAGAAGAAGAGGAGGAGGAGGAGGAGAAGGAGGAGAAAAGAAAATAGGGCTGGGGGGGTGTAGCTTAGTGGTAGAATGCCCCTAGGTTCAATACCCAGTACTAAAAATAAAATAAAGATATGGATCAGAGCCGGGTACATGGGCCTTGAACTTGCAATCCTTCTGTTTCTGGGATTACAAGTGGGCCCAGGCTTTCTAACTACATTTTCAGTAGATTTGGAACCAATGGGCCAGGCTGTAGGTTGAGCTGTCAGAAAGGAGCCAGGTGCAGTCGCACATTCCTGTAACCTCAGGACTTGGGAGGCTGAGACAGGAGGACCACAGGTTGACACCAGCAGCAATTTTGCAAGATCCTGTGTGCCTGTACTGGGAAAGTGCCCTGGTATTGATATCCAATAAAAACATAAAAGGCAGTCAGAGCCTGGATGCTGCACAAGGGATCAGGCAGGGAGAGACCATACGTAGCCTTGCCTGTTACACTCCACAACCTCCCCATCCCTCTCCTTTGCCCTGATATTAACCCGTAGCAAGAATGTAGGGTACTTGGGAGGCTGAGACAGGAGGATAGCAGGTTCGAGGACAGCCTCAGCTACTTAGTGAGGCCCTCTGCAGCTTAGTGAGACCTTGTTTCAAAATAAAGAATAAAAATAGGGCTGGGAGTGTGGCTCAGAGGTAGAAGGCCCCTGAATTCAATCCCCAGTTCTGAAACTGGGGCCTGAGTAGCTGAGGCTGGCTTCAAACCTGCAATCCTCCCTGTCTCAGCTTCCCAAGTACTGGGTTTACAAGCGTGTACCACCATGCCTGGCTTTCCAAGGCCCTTTTTATTTTTTACTTGGAAACAGGATCTCACTAAGTTGCTGAGGCCGTCCTCAAACCCGCGATCCCCCTTTCTCAGCCTCTCAAGTACTGGGATTTCAGGCGTGCGCCATTGCACCCGGTTTAAGTCTAATGGGCTCCCCGCCCCTCTCGTACTGGGTCTGAGCTACACTCCCAGCCCCATTTTACTCTTTATTGAAACAGTCTCACAAAGTTGTAGAAGGCCTACGTGGCTGAGGCTGACTGGGAACCTGCAATCCTCCTCTCTTAGCCTCCCAAATACCAGGATTATAGGCATCTGCCACCACTCCTGGCTTGAATGCTCTTTTTAAGGCAATGTGGTTTACTCCTGATGGCAGTTTTCATCCATTCCCCGCTAGAGTTAACAATTCTGGGTCACTCTTTTGTTTTTGTTTTTTACAGTACTGAGGATTGAATCCAGGGGCATTCTACTTCCAAGCTACACCCTCAGCACACCTTTTTTTAATGTTTTTGTTTTGAAACAGGGTCTCACTAGGTTTCTGAGAGTCTCACTACTTGCTGAGGCTGTACTCAATCAAACCTGCTATCCAAGCCGGGCGTGGTGGCACACACTTGTAATCTCAGTGCTTGGGAGGCTGAGACCACAGGATCCAGGTTCGCAGCCAGCCTCAGCTACTTAGTGAGGCCCTCCAAAACTTGGTGAGACCCTGTTTCAAAATAAAGAATAAAAAATAGGGCTGGGAACTGGGCATGGTCGCACACGCTTGTAATCCCAGCATTTGGGAGGCTGAGACTGGAGGATCTGGGTTCGCGGCCAGCCTCAGCTGCTTAGTGAGGCCCTCCACAACTTAGTGAGACCCTGTTTCAAAATAAAGAATAAAAAAATAGGGCTGGGGCTATAGCTCAGAGATAGAATGCCCCTGGGTTCCATCCTCAGTACCGCAAAAAAAAAAAAAAAAATAGGGCTGGGGGTGGTAGCTTGGAGGGTTCCTGGGTTCAAATCCCCAATTCCTAAAAAACAAAACAAAAAAAAAAAAACTGTCTCAGTGTCTCAGCCTCTCAAGTACTGGGATTACAGGAATGTGCCACCATGCCGGCTGTCTTTTTACTTATGTATTTTGTTGAGACATAGTCTCGCTATATTGCCCAAGTTGATCTCAAACTCCTGAACTCAAGGAATCCTCCCACCTCAACCTCCTGAGTCCTGGCCCCATAAACACGTGCCACCACGCCAGTTCTGGGTCATGTTCAAAGAGCATCCGTTAGGGCACTGAGGCTGTTGGACCAAAAGCCAGGCAAACCCTACTGCCATAGGGCAGGGCTCCAGGCTTGGAAGTAAAACAGTGAGAACGTGAAGCAGGATGTTTTAGAACACTCTTAAAATATGAAAAAAAAAAAAATTTTTCATTCCAAAAATAATGCAGAAAGCGTTGGTCTTAACAGTGAAATCTGGAAAAGGTACAGGAGTGTAAATCTTTTTTTTTTTTTTTTTTTTTGTGGTACTGGGGATTGAACTCAGGGGCATTCTACCTCCAAGCTATACCCCCAGCCCTATTTTTTATTCTTTATTTTGAAACCAAGTCTCACTAAGTTGCAGAGTGCCTCACTAGGTAGCTGAGGCTGGCCGCGAACCCGGATCCTCCGGTCTCAGCCTCCCGAATGCTGGGATTAAAAGCGTGAGCCACCACGCCCGGCTAGGAGTGTAAATCTTGAAAGATACTCTGCAAGAGTTTCTTTTGGATGACAACATTCAGAACATGATAGCTGTTTCTCTGAAAAAAAAAAAAAAATCAGTACTGGGGATGGAACCCAGGGGCATTCTACCTCCGAGCTACATCCCCAGCCCTAATTTTTTTTCTTTTTTCTTTTTTTGCAGTACTGGGGGTTGAACTCAGGGGCATTCTACCTCCGAGCTATACCCCCAGCCCTATTTTTTATTTTGAAACCGGGTCTCAGTAAGTTGCAGAGTGCTTCACTAGGTAGCTGAGGCTGGTCTCGAACCCGGATCCTCCAGTATCAGCCTCCTAAATGCTGGGATTACAAGCGTCTACCACCACGCCCGGCTCCCAGCCATAATTTTTATTCTTTATTTGGAAACAGGGTTTCACTAAGTTTCGGAAGGCCTAAGTAGCTGAGGCTGGCCGGCAAGTACTGGGATTACAAGCATGTGCCCCCACGCCCGGCTTCTGTTAATATTTTCACAGGTTAACATGGACCCCCCCACACACACACACAAATGGCATCTCCTCTGTCTTAGTTGCCATCTAAAGATTCAGACCAAGTCGGGCATGGTGGCGCGCGCTTGTAATCCCAGTACTTAGGAGGCTGAGACTGGAGGATCCGGGTTCGTGGCCAGCCGCAGCTACCTAGTGAGGCACTCCACAACTTAGTGAGACCCTGTTTCAAAATAAAAAGAATAATTTAAAAAAAGGGTTGGGGGTATAGCTCGGAGGTAGAATGCCCCTGAGTTCAATCCCCAGTACTGCAAAAAAAAAAAAAAAAAAAAAAAGATTCAGACCAGAAGATAGGTGTCCTGGTACACAGCTGTAATTCTAGTACTTGGGAAGCTGAGACAGGAGGATCACAGGTTCAAGGCCAGTCTCAACAAATAGTGAGACTCCCATCATCCGAGTGAGACCCTGTTTCTGAATAAAAATAAAATAGGGCTGGGGATATAGCTCAGAGGTAGAATGCCCCTGGGTTCAATCCCCAGTAACATACACACACACACACACACACACACGATCCAGAGCCGACTCTACATCATCTAGCCCTTGAAATAAAGACGCAGGAATTACAGGAAGAGATGAAGTGCTCTGGAGTGTGGAGGATTTTTCTTCCATTGCTTTGCAGTTTGGAAAGTTGCCATCCATTCAGGCTTCGTGCAAACCGGCTTTTTCCAGACCCCAGAACAAATTGTAGACAGAACTTCTGCTTTTTGTCAGGAGGCAACTGCAACCCAGACTTAGCTAGGATTTTTTCCTCTTCCCTTAGAGAATAATTTGTTTTTATATGTAAGATTTCTGGTTCTCCTTTTACCTAAGAGACATTGTCTGTAATTCTTTCGAGGAAGACCTAACTATCCTAGTATTTCCATTTCTGCCTGGGCCTCTGGATATCATCTTTTTTTTTCCCCCCCTGGGGATTGAGCTCAGGGGCATTCTGCTACACCCCCAGCACTATTTTTTATTCTTTATTTTGAAACAGGGTCTCACTAAGTTGCTGAGGTCCTCACTAGGTAGCTGAGGCTGGCTTGGAACCCGGATCCTCCGGTGTCAGCCTCCCGAATGCTGGATTACAAGTGTGCACCACCACCCCCGGTTTTTTTGTTGTTGTTGTTGTTTTTTTTGCGTTACTGAGGACTGAACTCAGGGTTATTCTACCTCTGAGCTACACCCCCAGCCCTATTTTTTATTCTTTATTTTGAAACCGGGTCTCACTAAATTGTGGAGCGCCTCACTAGGTAGCTGAGGCTGGCTGAGAACCTGGATCCTCCGGTCTCAGCCTCCCAAATGCTGGGATTATAAACGTTCACCACCACGCTTGGCTTGTAGTTAACAATTTATGGAAACAAAAGTCAGGTGATATGCATAAATCGGTTTAACTAGAGTAAATTAGTAAGAGAACAGTCTCTGCTTCCTTGGCGGCTCTCCTCAGCAGAGGGAAGTAAAAGCAGCTGTCAGGAAGTATGTATTCTCCATATAAGAAAGTTCAGAGCCGGGCGTGGTGGTGCACGCTTGTAAATCCCAGCATTTGGGAGGCTGAGGCCGGAGGATCCGGGTTCGCGGCCAGCCTCAGCTACCTACTGAGGCACTCCGCAACTTAGGGAGACCCGGTTTCAAAATAAAGAGTAAAAAATAGGGCTGGGGGTATAGCTCGGAGGTAGAATGCCCGAGTTCAATCCCCAGTCCCGCAAAAAAAAAAAAAAAAAAGTCCAGAAATTGAAACAATTTGGAGTTTTGTTTTTGTTTTTTGGTTTTTTTTGGTACTGATGATTGAACCCAGGAACAGTCTACCTTCGAGCTACACTCCCAGTCCTTTTTATTTTGAAACAGGGTCTCGCTAAGATTGAGGCTGGCCGCGAACCTGCGATCCTCCAGTCTCAGCCTCCCAAATAGTGTATTACAGGTATGCACCCCATGGCCACCTTGGAGCTTTTCATTTCAAAGAGGTTGTGTCAGTCGGTCGAGGTGATTGAGACATCTCCATAACAGGCCTCCAGGGGCACGCAGACCCTCGCGGTACCTGGGCCTGAGGCCCGCCAGACTCTCCCAGCAGGTTGCAAGCAGGGATTAAGCGCCCGCTCACCCCGGGAGCAGTGGGAAAGGTCTGGAGCAGCCAAGCGCGGGACCCTGACCTCGCTCCGCCCACTTCCGCTCCCTCCCACTTCCGTCTCCCACTCCCAGCTCCGCTCCCCGCGCGGCCCCGCTGACGTCATCGTCCCGCCCCCCGTCGCGCGCGCGGCCGTTGGCGCCCCGCCCCCTTTCCCGGCGTGCCGTGCGGCGCAGCTCCTCGCCTTCGGCTTCAGCCTGCCGCCCCAAGATGGCGGACACAATGAGCCGCGGCCGCGCCGGCTGGCCCTGAGGCGGCGGTGAGGAGGCTCGCCCGGCCAGGCCCCGCCGAGCAGTCAGGAACGCGCCGCGGAACGCGAGGAGCAGGCGGCGGCCCAATTACCGCTGCCCCGCCCGCCCCAGCGCGGAGCCCGCTCTCCCGTCGCCCGCTCTCCAGCCCCGCCCCGGCCCGGCCGCCGCCGCCGCCGCCATGAAGCTGACGGACAGCGTGCTGCGGAGCTTCCGCGTCGCCAAGGTGTTCCGCGAGAACTCGGACAAGATCAACTGCTTCGACTTCAGCCCCAACGGCGAGACGGTCATCTCGAGCAGCGACGACGACTCCATCGTGTTGTACGACTGCCAGGAGGGCAAGTGAGTGCGCGCGGCCGGCCTCCTTCCCTCCCTCCCTCCCTCCCTCGGTGCCTGTCGCCCGCCACACTGCTCCTTGTCCCGACAATCCCAGCCGCGGGCGCGGGGGCATTACCATCCTGGTGTCTCCCGAATGGCCGTGCGGCGCCGGCCGAGCCCCACCTTGACCTTGACCTCTAAGGCCCCCGGGCCGGCCGCGCGCTTTTCCCGCCCGCAGACTGTCAGGCCCGGCTGGACGCGGCCCCGCATCCCGGCCTGTCCCCGGGCCCGCTGTCTTCCCCGCGGTGACCTCGAGCCGCCCCTGGGGTCCCCTGCCGCCAGGCCGCGCGGGTCGCGGGTCTCCAGCTGTCAGGACTGGTTTGCTGCGCCTCCCTGAGCCCCCGGCCACGTCTTCGGGTTCCTAGGCTTGCCCCAGCTCCCCCGGACCCGCTGCCCTCGTTGATAGTGTGATAGTGAACTTGGTAACCGCGGCTTGAAACTTTCTTTTTTTGCCAAGACGCGAGGGAACTCGGCCATGCCACCCCGACCTGGCTGGGAGCGCCTCACCTTAAAACAAAGCATCCCTTAAAACGGTTCCGTGTGCCTTCCGCCAAGACTGCTCTTCCACGGTCCGCTTGGCAGGATCTGAAATTCTGAATCGGGTCGTTAAAGTTGCATGTCGCGCCAGGTCATTTGGAGAGTCACTAACACTTGCATCTCTTTGCGATGTCCTAGGGACAGAGCACTTTGCCTTTTTGAAACCCTGTGGGCCTTCTCAGCCTGGCCACATCCCTGTGGACTCGCTCCAAGTCCTTGCTAAATTGCGGGCTCCTTTGGAGCAGAAACTGGCTGAGGTTAGGTTGGATTTCCCCTCAGCCACCTTTCCCAAAGCAAAGGTTAAGGATGTTTGGTTTAATTCAGTGGCTACTAGTTTTTGTCATATTTCAGTTTACTTGCTTCCAGATCTTTTCTTTTGGATCCTTAAATTTTTTTCTTATTTTCTCCAAACTGTCCCTTTTGTACCCCCTCCCTCCTTAAAAAAAACAAACAAAAAAAAAACCACTTTTTTTTTTCTTTCCTTCTTGGAACTTGTCTCTTCATTTGTGAATTTGATCATCTAAAGTAATGCTGCTGGAGTGAGCTATAATGTTCTTCCCATTTTTTCCCCCATTGGGGCTTTGAGAGTATTATGTAACTGGCTTGGATATGCCTGCAAGTATATGGAAGAATAGCATCCAGTGGTGGTCCTGGGGGAGAGAGAACTGGAAGGATAGTCACTAGTAGGATTTCTGTTTGGCGTTTGTGTTTTTGAGACAGGGTCTTGCTGTGTTGCCGAGGCTAGTCTCAAATTTATGATCCTCCTGCCACAGCCTACTGATTACCTGTGATTACAGGTGTGTGCCATTGAGCCAGACTTTTTAGTGGGTTTGGAAGAGGAGTTTAGGGTTGTCATTGTGGAGTCCTAGAGCTAGAAGTAATTTGAAGCTAGTTTGCTTAAAATATTTACTGCTTGTGCACAGATTCAAACCTTCCCTCCGAACCCGAGGATGGAAATACATATCCTCAATCCAAAGGAAAGGAAGGCTGTGCAATAGCCCATCTTCACAGTTTGTCCCTAAAATGTGGCATAATTTCAAACTGTTGGGAAGAATGATAGTAACAAAGTCCTGTCTTATAAAATGCCAATTTCGAGCCGGGCGTGGTGGCGCACGCTTGTAATCCCAGCATTCGGGAGGCTGAGACTGGAGGATCCGGGTTCACGGCCAGCCTCAGCTACCTAGTGAGGCACTCCGCAACTTAGTGAGACTCGGTTTCAAAATAAAGAATAAAAAATAGGGCTGAGGGTATATCTTGGAGGTAGAATGCCCCTGAGTTCAATCCCCAGTACCGAAATAAAATAAAATAAAATAAAATGCCAATTTCATGAAATAATGCAGTTTAAGCCGGGCATGGTGGCTCACACTTGTAATTCCAGTACTTGGGAGAATCCGGGTTCACAGCCAGCCTCGGCTGTTTCAAAATAAAGAATACAAAATAGGACTGAGGGTGTAGCTTGGAGGTAGAATGCCACTGGGTTCAATCCCCAGTACCACAAAAAAAAAAAAAAAAAAATACAGCTTATTCACTAAGTACCTTTTTTTTTTTTTTTTTTGCAGTACTGGGGATTGAACCACAGGGGCATTCTACCTCCGAGCTACACCCCCAGCCCTATTTTTTTAATTTTTTATTTTGAAACCGAGTCTCACTAAGTTGCAGAATGCCTCACTAGGTAACTGAGGCTGGCCGGGAACCCGGATCTTCCGGTCTCAGCCTCCCGAATGCTGGGATTACAAGGGTGTGCCACCACACCCGGCTTGAGTACCATTTTTTCATAATTATGGACAGAGAAAGTTATAACTGTTTGAAATTCTCTGAAACAAGAACAAGCTGAGCCTGTGGTAGCATCAGCACATAACTGTAATCCCAGTACTTGGGAGACTGAGACAGGAGGATTGCAGGTTCAAGACCAGCCTCAGCAATTTAGAGAGACTCTCAGCAACCTAATGAGACCTCATTTGAAAACGAAAAAATTTTTAAAAAGGATTGGAGTACAACTTGGAAGTAAAGTGCCTATGGGTTCAATCCCCAATACCTTGCACATACACACACACACAGACACAAAGAGCATGCTGGGGGTATAGCTCATTGGGAGACTGCTTGCCTAGCAAGTGCAGAGGCCCTGAGTTCAATTCCCAGCACTACAAAGAAGGGAAAAAAACATACTTGAAAGAATAACTCTGGCCGGGCGTGGTGGCGCACGCTTGTAATCCCAGCATTCGGGAGGCTGAGACGGGAGGATCTGGGTTCGGGGCCAGCCAGCTATATAATGAGGCACTCCGCAACTTACTGAGACCCTGTTTCAAAATAAAGAATAAAAAATACGAGCCTGGCGTAGTGGCACATGCTTGTAATCCCAGCATTCGGGAGGCTGAGACGGGAGGATCTGGGTTCGCGGCCAGCCTCAGCTATCTAGTGAGGCACTCCGCACATTAGACTCACTTTCAAAATAAAGAATAAAAAATGGGGCTGGGGGTATAGCTCGGAGGTAGAATGCCCCTGAGTTCAATCCCCAGTACCACAAAAAAAATAAAAATAAAAAATAGGGCTGAGGGTATAGCTTGGAGGTAGAATGCCCCTGAGTTCAATCCCCAGTACTACAAAAATAAAAAAAAGAAAGAATAACTCTAGGTAAGAATATGTATCCACTTTTTTTTCCTCCTAGCTACACTACTGGAGTCCTTTATGTTTTTATTATTACTTTTTAGATTTTGGAACAGAGTCTAGTTGAGTTGCTGAGGCTAACCTCAAACCTGCAATCCTCCTATCTAAGCCTCCCAAGTACTGGGATTACAGGCATGCACCACCATGCCCACCTATGCATACATAGTATTTTCCAATTTACTGTCCACTACAACCCTGTTTTGTTTTGTTTTCCAAGTACTAGAGATTGAACCCAGGGATGCTCTATCACTGAGCTACATCTTCAGCCTGTGTGTGGGGGGGAGGAGGGGTACTGGGGATGGAACCCAGGGGCATTCTACCTTTGAGCTACACCCCAGTCCTATTTTTTATTCCTTATTTTGAAACAGGATCTCACCAAGTTGCAGAGTGCCTCACTAAGTAGCTGAGGCTGTCTGAGAACCCGGATCCTCCCAAGTACTGGGATTACAAGCGTGTGCCACCACGCCCAGCTAGCCTTTTTTTTTTTTTGGGTACTAGAGATGGAACTCAGGGGCATTCTATTTTGAGACAGGGTCTTGCTAAATTACAGAGGCTGGCCTCGAACTTTCCATCCTCCTGCCTCAGCCTCCTGAGTTGCTGGGATTACAGGTGTACACCACTAC
Source organism: Graphiurus murinus (assembly GCA_004027655.1). Taxonomy (NCBI): domain Eukaryota; kingdom Metazoa; phylum Chordata; class Mammalia; order Rodentia; family Gliridae; genus Graphiurus; species Graphiurus murinus. The sequence goes on from PVLC010010103.1 coordinate 36,732, forward strand.
ACCCAACCCACATAAACTTTACAATGGAGTTCATCCACTGAGATTTTAACTAGGAAGAATATAAAGAATATTGTTTGTGGGAGATGTGCAGATTACTAAAAGAGAAGGCTTAACTGTTATTTTCTTTGTTCCTACCTGATCACCAGAATCAAGGGTTGAGTGAAGAAGCTTACCAAATATTTGAAAAAGTGTTTGGTTTTTATTTTTTTGTTTTGTTTTGTTGCGGTACTGGGGGTGGAACTCGGGCATCTACCTCCCAGCTATAACCCCAGCCCTCTTTTTTATTCTTTATTTTGAAACCGGGTCTCACTAAGTTGCAGAGGGCCTCACTAGGTAGCTGAGGCTGGCTGGGAACCCGGATCCTCCTGTCTCAGCCTCCCAAATGCTGGGATTACAAGTGTGCGCCACCACGCATGGCTTGAAAAAGTGTTTTATATGGACATTAGACTCTTACTTTTTTTTTTTTTTTTTTCCGGTACTGGGGATTGAACTCAGGGGCATTCTACTCCGAGCTACACCCCCAGCCCTATTTTTTATTCTTTATTTGGAAACAGGGTCTCACTAAGTTGCGGAGTGCCTCACTAAGCAGCTGAGGCTGGCTGGGAACCCGGATCCTCCGGTCTCAGCCTCCCAAATGCTGGGATTGCAAGTGTGCGCCACCACGCCCGACTGGAATCTGTCTTTTCTATTGTAAATTCTGAAATACTGGAATTAACTTCTACTGGTAGGAGCATAACTATCTTTGGAGAGCAAGCACATACTCACGCACTCCTTCTTACTTAGTTGCTCCCTGGTTGCCATGCAGTAACCCCATGGCAGAATTCTAGACTGTGGACTGGACCAAGTAGTTTTGTTGATCTTTTTAGAGATGAGGTATTACTGAATCCAGGATCATTCTACCTCTGATATACACCCTCAGCCCTTTTTATTTGTTTATTATATTTTATTTAGAAACAGGGTCTCATTAGGTTGCTGAGGTTCTTGCTCAGTTGCTGAGGCTAATCTGGAACCTGCAATCCTCCTAAGTCTCCCCAGTACTGGGATTACAGGTGTGTGCCACCATGGGGATTTTACATTGAGAAAGTAAACTTTTCTTTTTCATAAATTTGAACTTTGGGGGGTTGGGTACTGGAATTGAACCCAGGAGCATTCCACTTCCAAAATATACCCCCAGCCCTTTTTCTTTTGTAACAGGGTCTCACTAAATTGCTGAGACTGGCCTCCAACCTTAGATTCTCCTGTCTCAGCCTCCCGAGTATTAGAGTACAGGAATGTACCACCACACTCAGACAGTGTGAACTCAAAGCATTGATAAGAGGATTTTTGAAATCTCTCCAGGACCTAAATATAAAACATTATGTTAAGGCTTTCTTGTTTTGTGACTTGGTGGATATGAGGAGTTGTTCTGGCATTCAAAACTAGTTTTATAGCCAGGCGTTGTGGTGCATGCTTGTAATCCCAGTACTTGGGAGGCTGAGACAGGAGGATGGCAGTTCGCAGCCAGCAACTTAGGCACTTCACGATTTAGTGACACCCTGTTTTAAAATAAAGAATAGGGCTGGGGCCGGGCGTGGAGGCGCATGCTTGTAATCCCAGTACTTGGGAGGCTGAGACTAGAGGATAGGGTTCGAGCCAGCCTCAGCTACTTAGTGACGCCCTCTGCAACTTAGACTGTTTGATTACAAAGAATAAAAAATAGGGCTGGGGGTGTAGCTCTGAGGTAGAATACCCCTGGGTTCAATCCCCAGTTTTTTGTTTTTTTTTTTTGCGGTACCAGGGATTGAACTCGGGGGCATTCTACCTCCAAGCTATACCCCTAGCCCTATTTTTTATTCTTTATTTTGAAACTGGGTTTCACGAAGTTGCAGAGTGCCTCACTAGGTAGCTGAGGCTGGCCGCGAACCCGGATCCTCTGGTCTCAGCCTCCCGAATGCTGGGATTACAAGCGTGCACCACCACGCCCGGCCTTGTTTTTAAGTTTTATCTTAATAGTGTGTGACAGTTTTTGGTCAGGTTTTGCTGAGATTTGTTTTAGGTTGATCGCCAAGGGTTTCTAGAGGATGGCATTTAGGGCGCTTCAACAAATGAATTAGTAACCTGTTGGAAGAAAGAGCTTTCTAGGTGAATGGCTTAAGAAAAGCTCTTGGGTTTGACACGTTCTTATATTTTTCTTTGTTATGTTACGACTTACATTGTTTTGTGTGTCTTTCTTCCCAAATATTTTCCCCTCAAGGTTATTATCTTTTGTGTATGTGTTGCAGGGTGGGGGTACACTGGGGATTGAGCCCAGGGACATTCTATCTCTGAGCTGTACCCTAGCTCTTTTTTTGTTGTTGTTGTTGAAACTGGGTCTCTCTCTAGCCTTGAACCTGGGATCCTCCTCTGTTTGCCTCCCAAGTACTAGGATTACTGGCCACCACTCCCAGGTGAAACTTACTTTGAAACATTGTAGTAAAGACTAAATTGAGCCCTTACAGTTACTTGTACTTCTAACCTCCAGTTTAGGTTTAGGAGATGAAAGGCTTCCTTGTTCTTTAGGCTGCTTTTCGTGCTTGGTTGTTTTTGTTGTTTTTAAAGATAGGATCTTGCTTTTATTGCTAGGGCTGGCTTCTGTTGATGTAAAATGACAACTTTGCTTCAAAGGAAATAAAACTTTTTTTTGTAGCACTAGGGATTGAACCCAGGGGCATTCTACTTCAGAGCTACATCCCCAGCCCTGTTTTATTTTTATTTTGAAAGTCTTGCTAGGTTGATGAAAGTCTCACTATTTGCTGAGGCTGTTCTTGAACCTGCAATCCTCCTGTCTCAGCCTCCCAAGTACTGAGATTACAAGCGTACACCACCATGCCCAGCTAAGAAAATAGTTTATTCTGAGCCAAATGTGAATGGCTGTGGCCCAGTTCATTCAAGTTACCCTGAATGACACGTTCACTGTGGAAGAGGTTACATGAACTTTTTTGTGTGTGTGTGTGGTACTGGGGATGTAACCCAGGGGCATTCTACCTCCGGGCTAGACCTGTAGACCTATTTTTTTTGTATTTTATTTGGAAACAGGGTCTTACTAAGTTGCAGAGGGCCTCACTAAGTTGCTGAGGCTGGCTTTGAACCTGTGATTCTCCTGTCTCATCCTCCTAGGTTCTGGAATTACAAGCGTGCACCACTATGCCCAGCTTACATGATTTTTTTTTTTTCAGCATGGATTTTTTTATACATTTTTTGAGTATAACAGGGTTACGTAGACATTTATGACATATCAATCATTGTCAGAACACAAATAGCACCACTTCTTCGTTTTACTCATATAGCCCACATTCCTAACATAGCCTGGTCAAGCAAACTTTCTAGAGTGATAAAACCATAAACCTTTAGGGTCATATATTTACTTTTACATGAACTTTTATATAGTCACAGGACAAAAGAAAGTCACAAATCAATACATTTACCAGTTATTGGTGGGAGTGTCAGGTAGGTGGGCCAACTACAGAGAAGCTGGGAAATCTATAAATTTCAAATATCATAGCATCCCTAGATATTTGGTTGGTGGAATCTAGAGGTCTATAAAGGTAAATGATTCAATCTCAGAAGTTTGTTGTATAGCCAGTGTGGTGGTATACACCTGTAATCCCAATACTTGGAAGGCTGAGAGAGAAGGATTGCAGGTTCAAGGACAGCCTCAGCACCATAGACTTTCAGCAACTTAGTGAGACCCTGTTTCAAAACAAAAATAAAAGAGGGCTGGGGGTCCAACTTGGAGGTAGAGTGCCCCTGGGCTCACTCTCTAGTACCAAAGTATATCTGGCTGTTGATCTACATACAAAATTCCATGTCCACAGTCACTGTGTTTTGGTCGGCTAAGGTCGATCAATCTGCAGAATTTATAATATAGAAGTTCTTGAGAGAACTTCACACTTTGAACTCTTGGGGCTCATGGGCTCCTCCTGCCTCAGCCTCCTGAGTAGCTGGAACTATAGACATGCCACCTCATCCCTTGAATGGCAGTTATTTCCTCCTTTTGGATAAAAATCTTTCCGGTGTTAGAACTTACCAAGAATACCTATTATAAGGAGATCTCACGTTTTGGTGATGGAGAGTTTTGATGGTGTTTTTTTGTTTTTGTTTTTTCCTCTATTTCCTTACTAGACCAAAGAGAACCCTATACAGTAAGAAATATGGCGTGGACCTCATCAGATACACTCATGCCGCAAACACAGTCGTTTACAGCTCTAACAAAATAGATGGTAAGCAAGCTGTTTAGGAAGCTACTGTCATTGTTTCCTTTGTTAAATCATGAAATCTTTGTGACTACTTCTGCTTTGGTTATCGTTATCTTAGTTGATTTTCCTATGACGTTAGCATTGCTGATTACCTTGTTATCACTGAAGGAATACTGGAGGCAAGCCACTAGCACTTTTGAAAGACTCGGAACTAAGTATGTAATCTCCAAATTACAGTAGGACTGGAAAAAGAAAACAACTAATTATATTTGTGAGTTGTATTTTTTGAAACTTGAAAGAATACTTTTAGAACAAATAAAAAGGAAGAATACTTGACACATACAAGTAGTAAACAATTTTATTTTCTCATTCAAAATACGTAGATTTGCCAGCTGGGGGTGTGGCTCAGTGGCAGAGCATGCCAAAGGCCCTAAGTTCGATCCCCCAGCACTGTGCAGAATTAACCAACAGTATATGTAGATTTGAGAAAAGTTTCCACAAATATGTGAAAGAACTTCATATGTTCTAGGCTCAAGTGATCCTCCTGCCTCAGCATACATCTGCAAACCTGGATCCTCCAGTCTCAGCCTTCCAAGTACTGGGATTACAAGTGTCGAGCGTGTGTTACCACGCCTGGCTTCAGCATGCATTTTGATCTGAGTTTTATCCCTCTCTCCCCTTTTTTTGCGGTGCTGGGGATTGCACACTGAGCTACATCCTCAGCCCCTCCTTTTTTACATTTAGATAAGGTTTTTTTTTTTTTTTTTTTTTTTTTTTGTGGTACTGAGGATGGAACTCAGGGCCTTCTACCTCTGAGCTACACCCTAAGCCTGATTTTTTCATTCTTTATTTTGAAACAGGGTCTCATTAAGTTGTAGAGGCTGACCACTAACCTGTGATCTTCCTGTCTCAGCCTCCCAAATACTGGAATTATAAGTGTGCACCACCACACCTGGCTCTAATATCTTTGAAGAATGAGTTTTGGTTTTTGGTTTTTGTTTTTTTTTTTGTAGTGGTGGTGGTACTACATCCAAGCTATACCCCTAGCCTTTTTTTCTTTTTTATACAGGATCCCACCAAGTTGCCGGGGCTGGCCTCAGCCTCTCAAGTACTAGGATTACAGGTGTACACCACTATGCCTGGTCAATTAATTTATTTTAAAAAAATTAAAACTGGTAAATTTTTTTGTGAAATAAATGGTCTCTGCATTTTCTCCCAAATAAGTCCTTTTAAATTGATAGATTGTCCTGATAATTGAGCAGTAACACTTACTTTCTCATTAGGATTCCTCCCCCCACCCACCTTTTTTGGTTACCTCACTGGTTTTATTAATTATTCCACTTTTTACAGTAAGCCTTTTCTAATGTCATTTAACAAAGATTGCTTAGACTGCTGTTTGGGCTGTGTCTGTCTCAGAGCAGATGAGCAGAAGTTTTGCTTTTTGGGGTTTTGTTTTGTTTTTTAATGCGACTTCTGTTTGTACTTGATTTTTATTTTTTTTTTAATTTTTTTTTATTTTTTTGGCGGTACTGGGGATTGAACTCAGGGGCATTCTATCTCCGAGCTATACCCCCAGCCCCATTTTTTATTCTTTATTTTGAAACCGAGTCTCACTAAGTTGCGGAGTGCCTCACTAGGTAGCTGAGGCTGGCCGCGAACCCGGATCCTCCGGTCTCAGCCTCCCGAATGCTGGGATTACAAGCGTGCGCCACCACGCCCGGCTGTACTTGATTTTTAGTTAAGTATATCATTTCTACTTTTCATGCCTCTGTTTCAGAAGTGGTTTTCTAAGTAATCAGTGCAGTTGATGCTTTTGGACAAGAATAGAAAACATTAGGATCCTGAGCAAATTGTGTATGTAATCACCTGAATGACTGGTATATTTCTTCTGTTGGGCTGCTTTTCTGAGTGATTAAATGAGGAGTCTCCAAATGTGGTACAAGATGAGGCAGATGTGGGCACTTGTAGCTTGGCTGCCAGGTCTCTGCTGTGGGGATGTTGCCTGTCCTGTCTCAAGTGCATCCTGAAGAGTTCCTCCAGCGCTCCGTTTCCTTTTTGCCTGATTCCAGGCTGAGGTAGTAGTTTGTACAGTTTGAGGGTCTATGATACCACCCGGTACAGGAGATAACTGTACAGGCCACTGCCTTGCCAGGAACAGTGCTCCAGCTACCGAGCGGGGCGGAGAGGATGGCGAAGCCCTGCTCATCTCTGAGAATCCAGGTAATGGGGAGGAAGTCTTCTTCTTAGGGCAGGTGAGTAGTTCCTAGCACTAGAACCAAGAATGCTTTGAAGTTGTCATTGAGAAGGTTGAAGAGGTTTTTTGGTTTTGTTTGTTTTGCGGTACTGGAGATGGAACCTGGGGGCATTCTACCTCCGAGCTACAGCCCCAGCCCTATTTTTTATTCTTTATTTTGAAACAGGGTCTCGCTAAATTGTGGAGGGCCTCACTAAGCATCTGAGGCTGGCCGCAAACCCGAATCTTCTGTTCTCAGCCTCCTAAATGCTGGGATTACAAGTGTGCTCCAACACACCTGGCTGAAGAGGTTTTTAAGGAAGCTGTAAAGTTCAGTTATGGAACATAAAAAGGATACCCATTTCCCCCGTCTACATTAAATATTAAATGCCCTCCCATTAGAAAGCACCCTTGTGAGCCACTGGGTTGGTGCTTTCAGCCTCTTTGCTCCTGTTTTTCTGTTTGCCTTTAGAATGGTTTTTCTGTGCTTTTGTTTCCCTGCATCTTGGCACCATTTCCTATTACCTGTTTTTTAACAAAAATTTCTTTTTCCTCTCCTCGTCTTTTTAGGAGTATAGTACTTTTCTACTTTCTAGTTCTATTTTTTTTTTTTTTTTTTTTTGCGGTACTGGGGATGGAACCCGGGGGCATTCTACCTCCAAGCTACAGCCCCAGTCCTATTTTTTATTCTTTATTTTGAAACAGGGTCTCACTGAGTTGCAGAGTGCCTCACTAAGTAGCTGAGGCTGGCCGTGAACCCGGATCCTCCAGTCTCAACCTCCCAAGTACTGGGATTACAAGTGTGCGCCACCGCGCCCGGCTTTAGTTCTATTCTTTTTTTTTTTTTTTTTTGCGGTACTGGGGATTGAACTCAGGGGTGTTCTACCTCTGAGCTATACCCCCAGCCCTATTTTTTATTCTTTATTTTGAAACCGGGTCTCACTAAGTTGTGGAGTGCCTCACTAGGTAGCTGAGGCTGGCCGCGAACCCGGATCCTCCGGTTTCAGCCTCCCGAATGCTGGGATTACAAGCATGCGCCACCACGCCCGGCTTTTAGTTCTATTCTTAATGGCACTTCATTCTCCATTCACCACCATCTCCTTTGTTATTTACTCTTTCAGATAGAAGCATTTGGTTTTTAGTGTCATATTTTTCCCAAGTACAAATCCTTATGATTATTCCTTTCTTTCTTTCTTTTTTTTTTTTTTTTTGCGGTACTGGGGATTGAACTCAGGGGCGTTCTACCTCCAAGCTACAGCCCCAGTCCTATTTTTCATTCTTTATTTTGAAACAGGGTCTCACTAAGTTGTGGAGTGCCTCACTATGTAGCTGAGGCTGGCCGCGAACCCAGATCCTCGGTCTCAGCCTCCCAAATGCTGGGATTACAAGCGTGCGCCACCACGCCCGGCTAACCTAAATCTTGACATTACTTCTCTTTCCATTTTATTTAATTTCTATGTAATTCGTGTGTCTGATTGAACACCAGGATGGTACAATGTTGGTGAACCTTTGACTTAAGCTAGCATGGCCATGTCTGTTTCTTCAGTAGTCAAATGTTTTTCTTTAAGGTTTGCCATTCAGTGTGCACTAAGACCAATTCTCCTCCCCCCCATCCCCCACCCTATGGTGGTGGGGTACTGGGGAATGAACCCAGGGGCATTCTACCTCTGAGCTATACCTTCAAGCCTTTTTATTTTAAAACAGGGTCTTGCTTAGTTGCTGAGGCTGGCCTCAAACCTCTGGTCTTTCTGTCTTTGTCAGCCTCCTAAGTACTGGTATTACAGGCTTGCGCCTGGCCCAGTTTTGGTGTGCTTCTGTTTTGTCCGGAGCATATCTGCAGGTCAGGTTATGTTGTAGCTATGAAGAAACCAAAGATGAGTAGTAAAACAGTTGTTTATTTATTTGGTGGTATTAGGGATTAAACCCAGGGGTATTCTGCCTCTGAGCTATACCCTTAGCCCTGTTTTTTTAAATTTTGAAGTAGAGTCTTGCTAAGTTGCTGAGGCTGGCTTCAACCCTGCAATCCTTGTGTCTCAGCCTCCCAAGTATAGGGATTATAGGTGTATCCTACTGCACACAGCTATCTATCTATCTCTATTTTTTTTTTCTCTTTTTGTGGTGCTGGGCAGTCAACCCAGGGCTTTGCACATGGTAGGCAAGCACATTATCACTTAGTTATACCCTTAGCCCCCTAAAACAGTGATTTTTAAACATTACTCTAGATGCCGTCAGCTTAGAACTCTTTTTTTTTTCTTTGTAATGGTACTGGAGATTGAACCCATGGGCATTCCACCTCTGAGCTACACCCCCAGGCCCTCCTCCCACTCTCCAGGTTTTTTGTTTGTTTGGGGTTTGTTTGGGGGCGGGGGGTTGTGTGTGTGTATGTGTGTTACTGGAGATTGAATCCAGAGGCATTCTATCTCCGAGCTACACCCCCAGCCCTATGTTTTATTCTTTATTTTGAAACAGGGTCTGGCTAAATTGCAGAGGCCTCACTAAATAGCTGAGGCTGGCCGCAAACCTGGATCCTCTGGTTCTTGGTCTCCCAAGTACTGGGATTACAAGCCTGCGCCACTACACCCAGCACCCCCTACCCCCTTTTTTTTTTTTTTTAAACAAGTGCTCACTAGGTTACTGAGTGTCTTGCTACTTGCTGATGCTTTCCTTGAACCTGTGATCCTCCTGTCTCAGCCTCCTAAGTACTGGGATAATAGGCATGCACCACCGCACCTGGCTAGAACTCTGTTTTTGAGTTGTGTGAACTATATGTGCCTACTCTTGAGCTTTGAAAGGAATTACTCACCATTGTTTATTCATATGTTGCTTAGGTGATAGAATATAGCAGGTTCTTTGACTTTGTCTTTTCAAGATGAAACTGCCAAGTAAATGGTTTTTAAATAGTGCAATATTATACCATATTTGTATTCTTACAGATACTATTCGTTACCTATCCTTGCATGACAACAAATACATCAGATACTTTCCCGGACACAGCAAAAGGTACGATCCAAATGTTGAAGAACTAGATGGTTCTTTTATCCTTGAGCTAAACCAGAGAAAAGTGGAGAGGGTATTAGTGAGAATAAGCTACTTCCTTAGTGCTGTTTCACATTCCTCTTCATCAACTCTTGATTTACTGAGATTGTGGAAGCAGAGGTGGGGCTTCAGAGATAGCTAAAATCTCAGTTAAAATACGAGTTAAGGGGCTAGGGGTGTAACTCAGTGGTAGAGTATCTGCTTAGCATGCCGGAGGCCCTGGGTTCACTTCCTGGAACCATAAATAAGTAGAGTGAGTATGAGCACGTGTGTGCGAATCTAAGCACTCTAGGGGTATAGCTCAGTGGTACAGCACATGCTTAGCATGTATGAGGCCTTGGGAATAAAATTTTTTTAAATGTGGATTAAAGATACTTGGTGAAGCTGGGCGTGGTGGCGCACGCTTGTAATCCCAGCATCGGGAGGCTGAGACTGGAGGATCCGGGTTCGCGGCCAGCCTCAGCTACCTAGTGAGGCACTCCGCAACTTAGTGATACCCTGTTTCAAAATAAAGAATAAAAAATAGGGCTGGGGGTGTAGCTCGGAGGTAGAATGCCCCTGAGTTCAATCCCCAGTACCGCAAGAAGAAAAAAAAAAGATACTTTGTGAAAACTTATGTAATGGAAACTACATTGGCACTTAGAAATGCAAAGTCTTAAGATAGTCCTTAATGGTCTGAAAGGACCATTTGTGTTTAGTAGGCCTTCCAGTATAGGTGGCCCCCATTTCAGCAGATCCCTCATGGTTCCATTTGAAGGGTTTGTGTGTGTGCTGCTAGGGTTCAAACCCAGGGCTTCACACGTGCTAGGAATGTGCTCTATCATTGAGCTGCACCTGCACCCTCAGCCACCCCCATTTGAAGATCTTAATGAAAATGCAAAAGAAAGTTTATTTCCTTATTACATACTGAATTGCAGGTCGCTTCTTTCTGTTCCTCACCCTGCTCCCCCCAGTTTTTTCTCTCCAGTTTTTCAAGTTTGGGTTGACTGTTACCATGCCACTTCATATATTTTTATGATGAAGCTCTAGGGTGCTTTTTTTCATTATACTAATTGGCTCTGAATATTCCAGACATGCTTGTGTATATTTCCTAGAATGGCAGTTTGGGGAGGTCAGGTGTATATATACTTAGAGTGGTTTAGAGTCCACATCCAGTTTTGGCTCAGACTTTGCTTCAACACCTATTATCTTGATGCATTGCAGGGTGGTGGCCTTGTCCATGTCACCTGTGGATGACACTTTCATTTCTGGGTCTCTTGATAAGACCATTCGACTCTGGGATCTCCGGTCTCCTAACTGCCAGGTAATGGTACCTCACAGTTACACTTTTTGAGCATTTTCTCTGGTAGGCATTATTATCAGTTCTCAAGGAAGGGAGAAAGCAGTGATTCCATTCTGGGATCCCAGAGTCTTCTTAAATGTCAGAGAAAAGTTGTTTTTCTGGTAGTTTGCTGCCTGGTAAGAAAATAATCCTAATCTAGTGCCAATTACATTAATTTGGTGACTTAGCGTTTTTAAAAAACATTTTCTTAGAGCCTTTGAGCTACAATTTTTGCCTCAGAGGAGGCTACCCCCGCCCCCCAACTCTGTCTCTTTAATATTGTACAGTTAGGGTTGATCAGAAATCCATTATATGATGACCTCTTTTTTAACAGCTTCATTTTTGTTACATTTGTGCTTGCTTTTTCTGCACTATAGGTAGCTGGGGGTATCCATATCCCTTTCGTAGTTTTCATTGGGGAAAGTAAATTATATAGTGGTGTGAGATCCTGCAGTCGTTAACTTTTTTGTCTTACTGCTTTTTTCTTAGGGCCTTATGCATCTACAGGGCAAGCCAGTTTGTTCTTTTGATCCAGAAGGGTTAATTTTTGCCGCAGGTGTCAACTCTGAAATGGTCAAACTGTATGATCTCCGTTCTTTTGATAAGGTAAATCTTGTAACTGTCTTGAGGTTATGGAAGGTTTACAGATGAGGTAGATGTTTAAGAGCCTTTTCTGTGGTAGTGGAGGTATGTGGTAGGTATCGGAGAGAGGCAGAGCAGTAGTTCTTTCTCTGCTTTCCCACTCAAAAAGGAGAATCCAAAGGGGTAGAATGGGAGTTGACTGAGGAATTAGTAATGTGCCCTGGGTCTGGGGGTGCTGCTGTCTTTGTTTTGCAGGGGCCGTTTGCAACCTTTAAGATGCAGTACGATCGGACGTGTGAGTGGACAGGACTTAAGTTCAGCAATGACGGCAAACTTATCCTCATCTCCACCAATGGCAGCTTCATCCGTCTTATCGACGCCTTCAAAGGAGTGGTGATGCACACGTTTGGGGTGAGCTGACAACGCCTCCTCCCCAGTGCTGAGAATTTAACCCAGGTTTGCTTTACCACTGAGCTACATTCAGAGCCTTTTTGATTTTAGTTTGAGGTAGGATCTCGCTCAGTTGCCCGGGCTGGTGTCAAACTTGGTGATCCTCCTGCCTTCGCCTCCTGAACAACTGGGATTACAGGTGGGAGTGGAGCCCTTGAGCATAGCTGTTTCCATGCTCATACTTCCTGGGCTGAGCACTGTGTTAGCTGGTTGCTGGAGACCAGCATTTATCATTGACTCACTGATCAAGGTGTAGGCTTGCAGCTTCTTCCTGCATGTGAATTTACTTCCTTTGGATCCTTTTTTTTTTTTTGAGAGAGAGAGAGAAAAGGAAAAACTTTAGTTAAAATCTTTACAATAAAATAATTATGATTATAAATCTCTTTAAATATGTACACATTACATGGAATTTTAAAAAAGAATGTAAATGGATAAAGTTCTTCAGGCAAATCTAAAGCACAAATACACCATCGTATAATGTATGTCAGTTTAACATTCTTTTAACACCTGTGTCAGACAATGGCTCTGCTTTGTGCAAAACATGATAAAAAATTCTGCAAAATTATTTAGTCCTCCAAGGAAATTACTACAAAAGAAAATAGTGAAAGAATAGGTAGTATACTCAGGCTTGACTGTATATAGAGGCTAGAATGACCAGCACTGATGTAACCCCCATATCTGCTAAAGAAATCCTGGGGTAGCTTTAGTCTGATTCCCTTGGATTCTGAAACATGCATTTCTCACTAAGTGACGCAAGTTTAGTGTTTACCTAGCTGCGGAGTGTAGTGACACCTGCTTGAAATCCCAGCTACTGGGGAAGCTGAGGCAAAAGGATTTCAAGTTCAAGACCAGCCTGGGCACTTAGCAAGACCCCATTTTAAGCCGGGTATTGTGGCGCACGCTTGTAATTCAGTACTCCGGAGTCTGAGACCGGAGGATCCAGATTTGTGGCCAGCTTCAACTACTTAGTGAGGCCCTCCACAACTTAGTGAGACCCTGTTTCAAAATAAAGAATAAAAAATAGGACTGGGGGTGTCGCTCAGAGGTAGAATGCCTCTGAGTTAAATCCCCAGTACCGCAAAAGAAAAAAAGACCCCCTATTTCAGAAGAGAACGGGCTGCGGGTGTAGCTCAGTGCTAGGGCACTCCTAGGTTCAGTCCCCAGAACCAAAATAATAATTCCTAACAAAGAACAGTTTTCTTGTCCCCCTGAATATGGAGTTGGGGGTAGGAAATGGATTTTAGAGTGGCAGCCATGTTTGGAAATTTGGCATTGTGTATGACAAGGGAGGATTTCCTGGAAGAGAAGGGGATGTGTGTTGGTGTTTCTAGGCAGTTGTTTGTGTTAATAATAAGAGCTGTTCTTTCTGTTTTAGGGTTATGCCAACAGCAAAGCTGTCACCCTGGAGGCTTCATTTACTCCAGACTCTCAGTTCATTATGATTGGTGAGCTTCCTTCATTTCCCTTGGGGTGATTTGTCTCATATTATGCATTGGTTTAAGTTATTAAGCAAACTAATTAAGAGACTACCATCTGTTTAATAAATGTTTTCAGATTTCTGTATAACACATTGTGCCAAGGGTATGATGTCTTTAGGCTGTCCTGACTTTGGGGTTGTTCTTTACTGGAACTGACATTAGTCTTGTTCTTCCCTAGGCCAGCATCAGAGTTAAACTAAAAGCTTAATAACTCTCTGGTATAACCCTGTGTTTGGTTGTCTCAGTGTTTAGATATTGGTAGGCTAATGTTATTCACCTCCTTTTTTTTGGATGAGAAAAGTAAAGTTAGCGGCAAAGTGACTTGCCTGTGAACAAACAACCAGGGTCAGGATCAGTTCCCAGGGCTGGAGATAGAGCATCAAGGCCCTGGGTTTGATCCCCAGTATGGCAAAAAGGGGTAGGGGGATTCCCCAAATTGTCCTTCCTCCACCTCCACTGTCTTCTTCCTCACAGTTCCTGCTGAGGGCTGGAGCCTGAAGCCTGGCCTCTCTCCAGGCCTCAGTCCATGTCTGTTTCTTAGTTGTCTGTATTGTGAGTTGTTTTTTTGTTTGTTTGTTTTTGTTTTCTTCAGTACTGGGGATTGAACCCAGGAGCATTCTACCTCCAAGCTACACCTCCAGTCCTAGTTTTTATTCTTTATTTTGAAACAGGGTCTCACTAAGTTGCAGAAGGCCTAAGCAGGCTGAGGCTGGCCGTGATCCTCCTGTCTCAGCCTCACAAGTACTGGGATTACAAGCATGTGCCACCACACCTGGCTTTGAATTGTGTTTTGAACTATTACCTCTTCCTTGCTCATTCTCTTTAGGTTCGGAGGACGGCAAGATCCACGTCTGGAATGGAGAGAGTGGCATAAAAGTAGCTGTACTGGATGGTAAACACACAGGCCCCATTACCTGTTTGCAGTTCAACCCCAAGTTCATGACTTTCGCCAGCGCATGTTCCAACATGGTATGTGAACAGTGAGAGGGCTCTTCCCCCTGTAGGGGCCCTCTCCACTTGGGGTGAGCAGTGCAAGTTGTCTTCTACGTAGGAGCAGCCACTCAAGTGCACGTTTCTCAACTGGCTTATCTGTTCCACCTCCCATCGTGATCTCTGGTTGGTCTGTTCTCTTCACTTTTATTCTTCTCCCCATGACCAGCGGGTCACCTCTGTGTTCCCAAGAGATTACAGACCAGTTTTTGCTCTGACCTCTGGTTTTAGGACCTAGTCTATGCTTGATGAAGCAGGAGCCAGCCTTTTGTGATGGCACCCTTCAGTTTTCCATTCCTATTGGTTTACACTGAATTCTCCAGAAAGTCTTACAGTTAGTTGCCCATAACTCACCATTGAGATTTAACTCTGGGCCTTTGTGTCAGTCTCTGGTTTCCTCTTGAGAGCTCCTAAACCTGTGTGAGTACTTGCAAAGGCCACATTTCGTTACTGTCCTTACCCAGAGCACACTGCCTACTCCCCCACCACTTTTTTTCCCCACTTCTCCCCTTTAAAAATTTTTCCAATTTATTTATTTACTTTGGGGTTCTGGGGATCAAAGCAAGACTTCATCATGTGTGGTAGGTGAGCATTCTACCACTGAACTGTATCCCCAGGCCACTCCCTTTATTTTGCAGCACTAGGGATTGAACCCAGGGACAGTCTACAATTCAACTATATCCCTAGCCCTTTTTTTTTTTTTTTTTTTTTTTTTTTTTTTTTTTT
>PVLC010010104.1:0-15021 GCA_004027655.1 Graphiurus murinus
TGGAAGCAGCCAAGATGTCCAACCACAGATGAATGGATTATAAAACTATGGGATATGTACACAATGGAATTTTACTCAGCCATAAAGAAGAATAAAATCATGTTCTTTGCAGGGAAATGGATGCAACTGGAAAACATTATGTTAAGTGAGATTAGTCAGTCACAAAGAGTTAAGAAGCATATGTTCTCCCTAATATGTGCATGCTAGGGATAAGACGGGGCATAGGAGGGTCTCCAGATGAGAAGGAGTGATCCTCGATAAGCAACAAATTTGATTTAATTGTAGTGGACGCAAGGGGCAGAGGGATGCCCTAAAGTACATGATGTACTTACACAATCATATCAAGGTCACTTACTGAAGTGAACCTGAGGGGGAGGGAGGGGGAGGGGATTGGGGTGGGAATTGGGGAAGGGGTCAAATGAGAATTGTGTGCAAATATGTTGTTAACAACTCGTACTTAACAAAGATTTATGCTATATTGCACGAATTGCGACAATAAAAAATTAAAAAAAAAATAAAGGTGTACGCACAAAAAAAAAAAAAAAAAAAAAAACTAGTCATTTTTCTTTACTACCAGTGAGTCAATGAACCACCAGTTTCATAGAATACAGTCTACCAGATTCATACGTATTTATTAGTGAGATAAAGAGCCACACCTGGTATCAACTGGTGGTCACATGTATGCATGCATGTGCCTGTGATGGTTGCTAGCAAGATCTACAGCCAGCATTTTTTTTTTTTTGGAAACTCCTAGCAGGGCACACACTTGTAATCCCAGTATTTGGGAGGCTGAGATAGGAGGATACAGGTTCGCATCCAGCTTCAGCTACTTTGAGGCTCTCCACAACTTAGTGAGACCCTGTTTCAAAATAGAAAATAGAGCTGGGAGTGTAGCTCAGAGGTAGAATGCCCCTATGCCCCTGGGTTCAATCCTCAGTATAAAAAAAAAAAGAAGGAAAGCCCAGGGACAGATGGTTTTTCAAGTGAATTTTACAAAACCTTTATAGAAGAGCTAATCCCAATACATTACATTACCAAAGTTAAATAAAGACAGCTCAAGAAAAGAAAACTATAGGCTTATATCACTGATAAACTTAGATGCAAAACTACTAAACAAAATTCTAGCAATGTGCTTTCAAGACCAAATCGAGAATATTACACAACATGAGAAAATCAGGTCCATCTCAGGAATGCAAGGCTAGTTCAAGAATGCAAAGCTGATTCAACATATGAAAAACAATCTGTGTAATTCACCACATAAACAGAACCAAAGACAAAAATTGCATGATCATTTCAATTGATGCTAAAAAAGTATTTGATAAAATCCAACACCATTCATGCTAAAGGCACCGCAGAGAGAATTGGAATAGAAGAAACATACCTCAACATCATAAAGACAATATACAATAGGTCCACAGCCAACATCATATTAAATGAGGAAAAACTGCAAGAGTTCCCAATAAAAACAGGAACAAGAAAAAGATGTCCAGTATCACCACTTCTGTTCAATATTGTATTTGAGACTCTAGTGAGAACAATAAGGAAAGAGAAGGAAATCAAAGGTGTAAAAATAGGAAAAGAAAAAATTAAAACTATCCCTTTTTGCAAATGGCATGGTACTTAGAAGACCCAACACAGTCAACCAAAAATTTTATAGAACTGATCAACAAATTTAGCAAAGTGTCTGGATACAAAAATCAGTCTTAAAAGTCAGTCACATATATGTATATACTGATGGTAGCTACAGCACTTATTGCTATCTGCTTTGTTGCAAAAAGGAAGTTTCTTAGTGTTTAGTTTCTCTAGGACAATAACCAAGGAGGGCATAAAACTCAAGATGTATAAACCATCTCTTGCATCATTATATTTCCAGTATCTGGATTAACAAAAATTGATCTCTTTTTCTAAAGGGTTGGAAAATCTTCACATAGCTTTTTCAGCTAAAGATTTTTCAGAAGTGTTTATTTGATCTGATCATTGTTTGTAAATTTTTTGGGTAATCAGGTAAAAGAATGGATAGTTTTTCTCAATAAAGCAAGGCATACAAAATTACACATTCACCTGAACCCAGATTTTTAGCAACTTTTTTGTCTTTATTAAAGACTCAAAAATAAAGCCATCCCACAATATTTTTTCTATATACCAACAATGTATAAGCCCATTTGATAAACACAACTGTTATTGTGAATCCTAAAAAGCCAAGAATATTTTAAAGCATTAATTATATTTTGAATTGACAATTTAATTTAATAATGAAATTATATATTACCTTTGAAAAATCAAGACATTAGATAAGTATTATTTGCATCATACAACATTTTTCTTGCTGCAGGGAACAACTTTGAAAGCAATGTACATTGTATTTGAAAGCATCCTACAGTGGTAAACATAATCTTTATTGACAATTTTCCTAGGAAAAAAAGGCATGTGGTAATAATTTTAAGCACATTATTACTTTAATCTCATAAACAAATCTTAAGTTTATTCAGTTGTTAGATTTATTTAAGTCATATGTACTGAAACATTGAGCTTTATTTATTTTTTTTTTATTTTATGAGCACTCATTTATTAATGTGCAAATTTTAGTTGATTCAAGTGGCCACTTTCTCTCCCCATAGTAGGCAAACACACCAATTGCCACCACTGTTCATCCCCTCTCTTAGGATATCAAACAGAATTAACCCTGGAATAGCTGCTAAGACAGTAAAAGGGAAAATAACCCCAAAACAATAGAGACCCAGAAGGCCTATGGTAAGACAAAACAAAAAGAAATCAGAAGAGAAAATATATGTGTGCAAACCTAGGTGATTTTGTAAAAATCATGAGCTTAAAAAATGAAATGGCTATATTTACTGTAATAAAAATACATGTAAATTTTATAATCTATATTTTCTGTAAATTCATACAGGTGATTAAGAAGACTTGTTTTTCTTCTTGTCAGAATTGTTAGAAAAGAGAGCTCTAAAACTTTAGAATTGGCTTTCAGAGTGTATGAGAACAAGCCACTTTAGAAAATAGAATTATAGGCCGGGCGTGGTGGCGCACGCTTGTAATCCCAGCATTCGGGAGGCTGAGACCAGAGGATCCGGGTTCGCGGCCAGCCTCAGCTACCTAGTGAGGCACTCCGCAACTTAGTGAGACTTGGTTTCAAAATAAAGAATAAAAAATAGGGCTGGGGGTGTAGCTCGAAGGTAGAATTCCCCTGAGTTCAATCCCCAGTACTGCAAAAAAAAAAAAAAAAAAAGAAAATAGAATTATAGGACTTTTATATATTATTTATTCTTTGTTGATTTGCCTCAGGTTGGCTGTGTCTAAGGGTACCTATTTACTTGTCTGAAGCATCTATCCACCCAGGGCAAAAGTTCATTGTGAGTTTCACCAGCAGCATGAGAGCCCTAGGTGTGAGATATTATCTATCACACCATGGAAGGGGGTAGTTGGCAGGTAGGTAAGTCCAGAGGAGTGGTTTACTCTCTAAGTAAGCTAATAGGAATGCTGAGTTTGAAAAGATGTTTTGGCTGCCCGTTGATATGCAAGTTATCTAAGTTAGAGATGTTTTTTTGATTTGCTTCAGTAATGAGGGCTGGAGTTCCTGACCTGGGGTCCATGCCTAGGAATCAATACTGACCAGCATGCCATCCGACCCCCTTGCAAGTCTGCATATGCACATTGGCCAGAGAAAACTCTTTGTTTTTTTGTATGTTTGTTTGTTTTTTGTTTTGTTTCTATTCTGAATTTCTGGTCAAATTTTTGAGTGTATATGTGTGTCTCTGTTCTTGGTACCCATATAAGAAATTAGGATGGTAATGACCTTTATTTCAACTTCTCCCCTCCCTGCTGTGACATTAATGCATCAACTAGTGGAACAATGCCTTTGTCCTCCACATGCAGATGGTTTGGTGCCACAGTGTCTAATCCCAATGCCACCCAGAAGCTTTTAGCTAGACTGAATCTTAATGCCAGCAGTCATGATGGTACTAGCAGCAACCACCTTTTTGGTTCACTTGCTCTGTTTACACTCCTATGCATATTGTGTTGTAAAGTAACCCACAGAGACACACCAAACTCCATTTGTGCCAAAGAAGTTACTTTACTTAGCAGGTGGGTGGCCAGTGCAGACAATACTACAAGATACTACTTCCTTTAGTGTCAGTTTTAGCTGGGTTTTATACCTCTTGGTTATAGAGTTGGGAGTATGGAAAAGTCAGGTTTTTATGGTTATAAAAATCATTACATCACTTGACAAACACCAGATATTCATTCAGAACAGATTCAGATGCTATCTTGTGGCCAAGACAGCTTCCTCATACCATGCGCAGCAAAACAGATTACAGAAGCAGATAATAACAGTTAAAAATCCTTTCTACATTCTGGTTTAGGAAAGGAAAACCTCTCTAATATGTTCCCCATTCCCTAGGGTAAGGGTATATTGTTCCCCAGGACCCAGAGGAGTAGCCTTTCTATTTTTTTTTTTAATCAAAATCTTGTCTCTCTTCAACTATGAAGAAAGTGGTTGAGCCGGGCGTGGTGGCGCACGCTTGTAATCCCAGCATTCGGGAGGCTGAGACTGGAGGATCTGGGTTCGCGGCCAGCCTCAGCTACCTAGTGAGGCACTCCACAACTTAGTGAGACTCGGTTTCAAAATAAAGTATAAAAAATAGGGCTTGGGGTATAGCTCAGAGGTAGAATGTCCCTGAGTTCAATCCCCAGTACCGCAAAAAAAAAAAAAAAAAAAGAAAAAAAAGAAAGTGGTTAAGAGCTGTTGGCAATCATACCAGGTGAGCTGATGAATGTAGGAAAACAGTCTCAAGTAGCTCAATGAGAGCCTGAGGCTTCTCAGAAAATGGGGGATTTTGAGTATTTTAATTATACAAATTACTGGTATAAAATGGGACATAAACCATAAAAGGGCAATATTCTGCCTCAATTCCCCCTGTAAGGGGTACTTCAGGAAGGGGGAGGAAATGGGTCCTGCCTTGGCTGTAGCAAGTGCCTTTCTTGCCTCCCCATAAGTGGAGCTTCCCCTTGTGTGGGAAAGAGACAAGGGACCCATAGAGGATGAGATTGTGTTTTTCCACTAGGGTCCCATTGCAGAATTTGATGGGGGATTTCCAGGATCATAGGGAGGAGAGATCTCCAGCTCCTTAGGAGATGATAGCAGGACAGGAGAGGTTTGGGGTTTTCCTGATAAGATAGGTTTTATCAAAAGAATCTTATTTCCCACAGAAAAGAAACAGGTCTGTAATCATAGGGGCTGGTATCTAAAGAATGTGAGACACCAGTCAATGTACGGAAGCTGATTGGGGTGACCAGAACTTCCCATAACTATGCTCCAGACAGCCTGAGCCACTTGGACATCTAGAGAGCTCTGACTCTGTCAATTTGCTCCAAAGAGTCACTTAAATTTCACAAAAAGTTTGATGAAGTTTTCCTAGGGAGAAATTAATCCCATAATTTCATTCTCCCAAAAAGTTATCTTTAAAATTTCTCAACATACACCCAAGGAGAGTCTTAGCACTAGCCACCGCTCTCCCCAATCACTGGAACCAGCAAGAAATACCAAGAAAGAACAAATGAAGGTATAGCAAACTCAAAGTAAAAGGCATTCTACATATGTGGACTGGAGGAACTCAAACCAATAGAAAAAAAACAAAAATCAGGGAGATGTAGAGATCTAAGATCCAAAGGTTAGGACACCATCCAGGAAAAGAAAAATAGAGTCCATGGACTTTTAAGATGTTGGACAGCAGCCGGGCATGGTGGCACACGCTTGTAATCCCAGCATTTGGGAGGCTGAGACCAGAGGATCTGGGTTCGAGGCCAGCCTCAGCTACCTAGTGAGGCACTCCACAACTTAGTGAGACCCGGTTTCAAAATAAAGAATAAAAAATAGGGCTTGGGGTGTAGCTCGGAGGTAGAATGCCCCTGAGTTCAATCCCCAGTACTGCAAAAAAAAAAAAAAAAAAGATGCTGGACAACAAATGGACTGACACAATTCACAAACAAGTAAATGCCTTGCAGACTCTGTCAGTGAAGGTTTAACCATAGTGGTCCAACATTGTGGCTTGTGCTTTACATTGTATGTTTCAGTACCACCACAGATCTTATGCCTCCATGGAGTGACAGATTTCACCAGTCTTACCAGAGTCTGTCATGTGGGATCCAACTTTCTGATCTGAACCTGTAAAAATATGGGGCAGGAGCCCCCAGAAGAAGGTATTTTACTTACCCTTCCATCTTTCCCAGCCAACAAACCATTATTGAAATGAGGTGTCTCTTTTTATAGGGTTCTTGTCCAGTGGACTTCATTAATTAAAATCTACTGAACAAGAACCCTATAAGAGGAGACACCCTGTCACCCTGTTTCTCTCTCTCTAACATCATTTTTTATTCCTTGTGTAATCAATGTCATAAGACCACAATATTTTTAATCAGACTAGGAATCTAAGGATTTAGTATAAATGATATTTTCTTACATAAACTTTACATTATGCAAGTTATGTATTCATTTTTTTTTTTTTACTAGCACTCTATTCAGATTGAATCTTTCCTTGTCTGTGCCAATAAATATTTTTCCACCTGTTAACCTTCATCAATTTTTATTTTTACTGGAAGTAATCTTTCAAAAGTGCAAAACTAGACTTTAGTCTTATTTGTTTTAAATCTAATAGAAGGTGGCAATGTCAGGATGCTCTATAAAAATATTCCAAAGTCTTCATACTACCCTACAGAAATTTTAAATGGTTAGGTTTTTATTTAATTTTATAATCATTCTGACCACTCTTCTAGTTTACTAATTTGGGGTACTTTTTTCTTCTCTCAATTCTTAATCTTGACCTTGCTACTTATAATTTTATCACTATGGCCAAGATACTCAACAAGAACAATCTAGAGGAGTAAAGGATAATTTTTGTGGGGGGATGGGGGGGGAGGATTTAGTATTTTTAGTTCAATCCATGGCCAAACAGGCTCCAGGGCAGAAATATGTGGGAAGGACTTGGAAGGAGAAAGGTGTTCAACTCATGGCAGCTTATAAGCACAGAGAAAGTGAGAAAGATACAGGACGTTCCTAGTACTTATTTATTTTTAGGTCAGTATTTTTAATACATATTTATTTGCATCTATGTTATATGACCTCTTTATTTCATTTCTTCTCTTTTATCTCTCTTGTCTTTTTTCTTTGTGTGTATATGTGTGGTAATGGGGATTAAATATTGGGGCATTACACAACTGAACTACACCCCCATCCCTTTTTATTTTGAAATAGGGTCTCAGTAAAGTTACCTCACACTGTCCTTGAACCTACAACCATCCTGTTCTAACTATTCGAGTACTAGGATTACAGGCATACAACACCACACCTGGCTGACCTCTGAATATGACAAAAGGATTAAGTAAAATTAAAGTTTCCTCCTATTTTTTTTTTTTTTTGTGCCTTCTTGTTATATGTGCGGTTAAAAAAATCTAGTGCTCTATCCTTTTTTGGTCGTTTTCTTTTCCTGTCTGAATTTTTAAAAAATTAATTCATTTCTAATTTGTATTTAAAATTTCACACATATCCATTCATAATGTCCACTGCATTAAAATATTTGAAAACAATTATTTGCAAACAAAAAGTCCAAGAAACAAATACCAGGAAAGTTCTAACTGGCGTTTTGTACTATAGATTAA
This sequence comes from Graphiurus murinus, assembly GCA_004027655.1. NCBI lineage: Eukaryota > Metazoa > Chordata > Mammalia > Rodentia > Gliridae > Graphiurus > Graphiurus murinus. The sequence continues at coordinate 7,672 of PVLC010010104.1, forward strand.
CTTTCTTAGTTTAACTTCATTTTTGGGGGGATATTATGAATTGAACCTAGAGCATTGTAACACTTAACTACACCAATAGGCCTATGTTATCTTTTATTTTGAAATCGAGTCTCATTAAGTTACTGAAGGTCTTTCTAAGTTGCTGTGGCTAGTCTTGAAACCTACAACACTCCTGTCTCAGACTCCCAAGTATGTTGAGTACAGGCATGTACAACCATGCTCAGCCTAAATATTTTTAATAGTAGATATTTGAACATAATTTAACCCCATTGACTATAGAAAGCATGATACAATTTAATTCACAAAAGAATAAGAATAAAGGCATATGTTTCAGCTTTAAATTAATAATTTCAGTAGTTTATACAATATTAATTATTTTCAATAATTAATGAATGATAAAAGATTTTTCAGAAATATACTGTATAAGACTGAGTACATTTTCTAAAAATAAAACCAAATAATTAGGTATAGACACAATTTCATCATAAAAATGCACATTCTCCAGAATAATCCATCTAAGTTTGAGTGCATCACTAATAATTATCCCTAATAATGGTAATAAATCAAATTTGAATGGTATTTCTCTGCCAAGCACCAAGCTAAGTGCCTTACAGTTATTATTTCAACAAACTCATTCTGCAACCTAGTTATTTGGCATTGTTATTATTCCTATTTTAAGATGAACAAAGTAAACCTCAAAGAGATGAAGCTACCATCATGAAATTATATAGCATGTACTTTGTAAAGAAGTATTACAAATCAAAGCTTTTGACATTGAAATGTATGCCCTGGGAAATGGGTGTTCAATACACTGTCAAATTGTATTGAAGAAGTTACTGTTATCTTTCAGAGAACTATTTTAAGAAATACTGAAAGTAAAATTGAATCATATAAGGTTATAGAGTAGACATATAACTAAAGAAAGTGACCAAGCATTAAACAATGTAATTATTTGATATGTAAGAATTTTCTTCTAAAGATGTCAAACATTTTAATATGTTGTTATGCTTGTGAACATGTAGCAGATTATAAAATTTAATTTATTATTTTTCTAGAGTACTGCTTTTTTAGATTATGCATGAAAAATTCAGTATATATTTTATCACTGTATGTCAATTTATTTTAAGTCAATATTAACTCTTGGACAATCCCCTTACTAGTACCACAGCTTTGTGACATAATATTTTTATTTGTAATAATAACATTATGAATATAATTGAGTAAACTTCTTCCAACTAAAGGAGGAAGCAATTGCCTCAGATTATAATTGCCTGATATTATAAGTAGAGGAACTACCATTCATGGTTAGAAATGTTGACGAATGAGAATTCATAGTGATTTAAATACTGTACAAAGCATATATTTAGTGTTTATTCAAAAAGCATAATTTCATCAGTAAATCTTTAGGAGGGAATGACACAAAAGTTACATTATGACAATTATTTGTACCTGATTGAAATACAGATTTTAAAGAAATTGTTTCATAAAAGCAAACAAAAATTCTGAAAACATAATTAATAAAATTGATTCTCAAGCCAAAACACCCATCTTATTCTTCAAAAAAATATATAACATGGGAATTTTATCCCAATGCATATTCTAAAATATAAGTGGTTATAATGGATTTTGAAAGGTGACAATATTGAACTTTTCATAGTCCGTTTTACTGATTATTCTGTTTTCCTCGCTTACATTCTTTTTATCAGTATCTTAAAAGAAAATAAAGTCATTAGCTTAGATTTGAAATATTGAGAAGTTTATAAGCATTTATATTTACAGAATATATACCTTATATAATGGTATTATTATATATGCACTATTTAATGTGCAATATAAATGTATTAATAAATAGAGATTTATTTGTGGGTATGTGTGTGTATGTATGTATGCTACTCACATAGATATAGATTATTCTTAACCTAAGATTTAGCTATACCCTAATTGTAATTTAAAATATTATAAATTGAAACAGTATTTACTATACCTAACCTCCCCAACATCATAACTTAGCAATATACTACAGTGTATGTTTGAGGTATTTACCTACATAATCATTGGGCTGTCTAGGAACTGTGACCTGCTACTGCCAGTATTGTGATGGAACAATATACTGCATATCACCTGCCCAAATAAAAAATATAATTTCAAAATTTTAAGTATGAGTTGTATTATATATTATTTTTGCACCATCATAAATTTGAAAACATGTAAGCCAAACCATCATAAATCAGAAAACATATGTACTTATATTTATGTTTACATATACATATTTAAGAGATATGTATTAAACTTTAATTGCCTCTTAGAATTTAATAGGTGATTGTTACTTGCATTATTTTATAAATAATCAAGATAATAACTGATTTAAAAATTATGTGGAGTAAAAATCTCTAGTACTTTGGTTTAATGTAATTTTAATTTCATAAAATCTTACTTTACAGAGTGTAGTATAATCCATGCTTTTGTTTCATTTTTCAGTTGCTCATTGCAAGGAAAAGAACCCTTCCCTTGTATCCACAGTTTTTATTTTCTGTAGTTTTAGATACACATGCTTCAAAAGTATTAAAGGAAACAATTACAGAAATAAACAATTCATAACTTTCAAAAGGTTCACTCTGCTGCATAGCATAATGAAATCCTGCCTCATCCCTATATTCTGCCTATGACATTGATCATCTCTTTGGCACATCCAGGCTACATATTTCATCCACCCACTAGTCACATAATAGCCATCTCATTTATCATATCCACAGTTACTGCATCACAGTGCTTATGAACAAATTACTTCTGTCTTAATTATGACCCCAATTTTAAAAGTAGTGATGCTGATAATTTGGTTACTGCATAATTATAATTATTCATTTCATTATTACTTATGATGAATTTCTTAATGTGTTTAAGTAATAAATTAAACTATACAATATGTGTCTTTGTTTAGAAAAAAACATCTTGTGATCTACAAGGCAGTAACAATCCCCCAAAATATGACTGTAGTGTCATTAATATATTTTATTTAAAGCATCTACTGGGGGTTTAAGAACATATCATTCAGGCAAAAGAGACTACTGTATGTAGAAATAAAACAGATTTACTCATATTGATTTAATATACATGTCTGGAAATTTACACTTATTGATTCTTATTTTTTCTAAGATATTTTTGTATTTTCTCCATACATATCATGCCACCCATGATGTGATGGATTTATTTTCTATTTTTGAATACTTAAGCTTCTACTTCCTGTAATATTTATTGTAATATTTATAGTACCAAGTACAATGCCAAATAGAAATATTACAATGGCCTTCCTTGTCTTATTTTAAAATTTAGGTAGAAAACTGTCAATTATTCATTATGTATAAAATATCTACTCTAATTTAGAAAATACATTTAGTCCATTATCTATACCCAAATTATCAAAACAAAAATTTTATTAAGAAAGTTATTTCTGCCAGGCCTGGTTGCACACACTTGTAATTCCAGTACTTGGGAGGCTGAGACAGGAGGATTGCAGGTTCACAGCCAGCTTTAGCTACTTACTGAGGCACTCTGCAACTTAGTGAGACCCTGTTTCAAAATAAAGAATATAAAATAGGCCTGGGGGTGTAACTCAGAGGTAGAATGCCCGGGTTCAATCCCCAGGACCTCAAAAAGAAAGTTGTTTCTATCATACTGAGTAAAAATGAAATTAATTCACTTTGTCCCAGAACTCTGGATTTTATTATTGTAATTTTTCCTGATCATTATGTATTTTTTATTGTGTTTGAGGAATAAACCTTATAACAGATTATCAAGTTTTTTTTTGTAAGGCATATCTCCATTTATAACATTCCTTAGTATCTTTCATTTTTATATTCATTTAAATTAGAAAGTAAAATGTTATATAACTTTGACTTAGAAAAAATTATCTAAAAGGAGAAAAAAAATGTTGGACAGTCATAATGAATGTTAGGTAGAGACAGTTTTACATCCAATTTTTTTTTAGTACATATTTGTCTCAAATTACATAAAGATGTACAATATCCTACTCTCATAGAAAAGGACCATTTTCTCACGTAGAGTAATATCACAACATTGATTAATTATCATTGTAACTAAAAATTTATCTTGATTACTATATATCTCTTTGTAGCCCAACTTTCATCTTTTCCAGTTTGAAATATAAGTACTAACATTTTTATTGGAGTGGGCATGTCAGAGATAAAAATAGAGTGTAGTTTTGCTTTTTGGCATGACCTTGTCATTTGAGAAAGCATTACATTTTAATGACATGTAATTTAAAATGCCTCTAGGAGTGAGTTGAATTTACTGAGATATTTTTTAGTGTAATTACTTACCAGAGGTTGTCAGTGCACTTGTACTGTATCAACCTTCTTCAGGGCAGATATTTGAGACTACTTGAAATGAATTAACACTTCCACCATTAATGTTTGATGGTAGACCATCGTGAAAAAGATGGATGCTTATATAATTGGCATCCTTAACATTTAGAACTAAATACGTAAATGCCAGAAACATAATTCTGAATAAAATGTCAGGACCTAACTCAATAATATTTAATGATGTAAGAGACCAGGAATGAACAAGAGTCAGTTTACATTATTAATGAAATTATTTAAAATGGGCATAATTGCCTGCTATATATCATTAAGAAGTTTTTATTCATGTTATTGTTTCTGAAAAAAAATTATCCCAGATTTTCAAATTCTGTCAGTCCAGAGATGTCAAGTATCTTCCTGAATCACATTATTGCAAAATACATTTATAAAATGTAAACACCAAATGTACTTGGTTAGCTAAATTATTAAAATTGTTGCAGTGCCAAATTATCTTGCTTTCTTAGTATTTTTAGTCTTGGTCAACAAATCTTTTTTGAGTAAATTATATGGTTGATAACTGGTAGAACTGAAAAATGTATACAGAAACAATGAAAATCAAGAGCAGATATTGCAGAAAAATGTTCAATTAATTTAGTAAGGGAACAATAATTAGCAGAATTGAGAAATGACAGAAACATAGCTACTATATGTAACAATATGGCTGAGTAATTTGTAATAATAATTTCATGGAAACAAGCACTGGTATTTTTTAGAATAATTAACCTCATCTTTAGTGATAAAATGATGATTTGAAGGGTTCTATCACAGAACTCTTTTTAAGGAATATGCTGCAGAGAATATCTTTCTGAAAATATTTATTTTTTATATAATCATAGTTGTAAGAAACTGGATGCAGATTATGGTTCAGTTAGTAATTTTGCAAAGCCATAAATTCTGGCACCATAATTTAATTAACTCTATAAGAAGAAAATAGGGTATGGTAAGATTCAAACTTACATTCAATCATGTGCAAGCAATGTAGAGTTTCTTGAAGAGGCTTCCTGAAGAATAGAATAATGAACCATCCTTTTGCTTCAGACAATAGAGGAAAGGCCTGTCAATATCAAACATGGATGTCTGAGACTACAGTGCTAACATGAGGTAGTCCAAGATATCATGTGTCATTGACTTGTAATAGTTTATTGTCAATTGAATTGTTAAATTATATTTAGTTATTTTCAGACTTAATTTTAATATAAATTTAATAGAAAATAGAAGAAAGAGTGAAAATTCTTTGGACCCTCAATAACCTCTAAAAATTCTTTGGACCTTCAGATATCCTGAAAGAAAATTGTCAGAGAACTAGCCTTGCATCTTTAGAGTATTAGTTATTCTCTCCCCCCTTAGAATCTGAAAATATCATCTTCTTAATGGATAGATGATAACTTGAATTTCTAATGTAAAATTGTTTACATTAGAAAATGCCAATCTTTTAAATGGTTCCTATAATTTAGTTTAAATTCTGGATCTTCAGCCCAATTATTTATTGTCACATGACCACATAAGAAAGAGACTCAAGTATAGTGCTTATAGATTTCACCTGCTATAAACTAAATTGTGTCTTCCTGAATTCATATGTTGAAACCTTAATACTCAATGTGATTATATTTGGAGATTTGGCCTATATGTGAGTCATTTTGGTTAAAGGAGGTAATAGGATTAGAACCCTGATCTCATAGAATATGTGAGAATGAAGAACTCTGTTCTCTCTCTCCACTACACGCAAGAGCAAAAGCCCTTTGAAAATTAGAAGGAACTCACCAGAAACTAAGACCTTTAGAAACTTTACCCCAGACTTTCTAAGGCTCCAGAATTATAAGGAAATAAATTTGTTTTTTAAGCCATTCAGTGCATAATATTTTTATGGTAGATTGAACAGACTAAAATAACTTATAATATCCCAATGACAACACTATCCAGATTTTCTCTTTTTCCCATTTCCTAGAACCAAATTTAGAGGAAGAAATGTTGGAGCCGGGCGTGGTGGCACACGCTTGTAATCCCAGCATTCAGGAGGCTGAGACCAGAGGATCTGGGTTCGCGGCCAGTCTCAGCTACCTAGTGAGGCACTCCGCAACTTACTGAGACTTGGTTTCAAAATAAAGAACAAAAAATAGGGCTGGGGGTATAGCTCGGAGGTAGAATGCCCCTGAGTTCAATCCCCAGTACCGCAAAAAAAAAAAAAAAATGTTGGTTCTCTTCATTGTGTAGCCAACATATACCACGTTTTCTGAAAGAATTCAGCTACTTAAGTATTTGATAAGGTAAATAGTACTTGTGGCAAATATGTATGCACTATTGCCTGTTAGTTTTCAATTATATTAACTTACTAACCCCACCCAGTCATGCCTGATATACTGCCCATTTCTTCTGCTTCCATGCATTAGCCATTCAAATGTTGAAGTTTTCTAACTTTAAAATGAATATTTCTAATCATCTTCAAAATTATTGTTTGTATTACTACTAACTTCAGAAAGAAGGTGTAACATTCAAAACCTTTTATTCTGACTGAAACTTAACTCTCAAAAAATGCAATTTTCCAGTGTCCTTTGAGTCTCATTATTTTCCTTTGTCCTGAGGATACTGACATATTCACAAACATACTATTACCTAAAAATGCACGTTTGATCTGAAACAATAATAAAAGTTTCTATTTCAAACAAGGTAGTTTTATTCAATTTGCCTGATTTAAATTTCAAAATATTTAAAAAGATTAAATTGAAGGATTTATTGAAGATTTTCCTTTTTTTTTCTTCTTAATTTTTATTTTTATTCATACATTGTAAGCATACATCTTTGTTAGGTACAAATTGATAACCATATAAGACCTCACAATTCTCATTTGACCCCTTGCCCGAATTCCCTCCCCGCTCCCTTGCCCTCCCTCCCTCTCCAGTTCAGTTTAGTGAATGACCTTGATATACATTAGTGTGCCCCCTCCCCCAGTCCAACCCCTAGATCAACTTCTTTG